>PISX010018161.1:0-41369 GCA_004024625.1 Mellivora capensis | reverse complement strand
AGGTTACTGCCTATGTTCTCCTCTAGGATTCTGATGGATTCCTGTACCCCAATGCTTATAGCAGCAATGGCCATGGTTGCCAAACTGTGGAAAGAACCAAGATGCCCTTCAACGGATGAATGGATAAGGAAGATGTGGTCCATATACACTATGGAGTATTATGCCTCCATCAGAAAGGATGAATACCCAACTTTTGTAGCAACATGGACGGGACTGGGAGAGATTATGCTGAGTAAGATAAGTCAAGCAGAGAGAGTCAATTATCATATGGTTTCACTTATTTGTGGAGCATAACAAATAACACGGAGGACATGGGGAGATGGAGAGGAGAAGGGAGTTGAGGGAAACTAGGGGGGGAGATGAACCATGAGAGACTATGGACTCTGAAAAACAACCTGAGGGTTTTGAAGGGGTGGGGGGTGGGAGGTTGGAGGAGCCAGGTGGTGGGTATTACGGAGGGCATGCATTGCATGGAGCACTGGGTGTGGTGTAAAACTATGAATTCTGTTACACTGAAAAGAAATGAAATAAAAAAAATAAAAAAGTTAAGATTTAAAGTTAGAAGGAACAGAAAAATTAAAGACAGAATGTTGTTGTTTATTATTGTAATGTGGTAAGAAGAATTAAATGCATTTTTCTTATTCTCTTCTTTTCCTTATTTGTCAGAGAGAGAGAGAGAGAACCCAAGCAGGGGGAAGGTCAGGCAGAGGAAGAAGCAGCCTCCCTGTTTAGCAAGGAGCCTGATGCAGGACTGGATCCCAGGACCTCAGGATCATGACCTGAGCTGAAGGTAGATGCTTAACTGACTAAGCCACCCAGGTGTCCCAAATACATTCTTTGTAATGAATAGTCCCAGGGTGGAGAAAGGGTGTAGTGTATTTCATCTTTATCATTCAGTATGAAAAAAATGAAATGGATCACTCTGCGTTTCCATTAATTTTTAGCAGTAGAGTCGGGAATAAGGTCATTATTTTTCTTTGTATGTCTGAGAGCATCTCAATTTAACATTAAAAATATACTAGAGTTTCCCCGAGCATCAGAAGCTACCTCTAGAACAAAGATCTGAAGTTCATAGAAAATATTGCCTTCCTTATTATATTAATAATTTGAAAGTCTCTTCATTCAAAGTATCAATTTTTCCAACAACAGGAATTACAAATTTGTCCTTTTGCATTGTTATCTACATTGACTCAATTTTCTTTTATTGTTTTGCTGTCTTGCATAATTTTCTTTTAAATCCATATTTGGTAGTAAAAAAGAAAGTTTAATACTAGCACATTAACTTCATTTACCTTTAAAGAGTATTTTTACCTATGTTGAATTATTTGACCCTTTCCTAGAAATGTTCTAAAGTAGAAGTTATTATTTCTAGCTTTCAGATAATAAAATTGAGGCTTATAGAATGACATGGACTTCTCTAAAGTCCCATGTGGTTCAGAGCACAGCTTTCAGAATCAGGACTCAAACTTAGGGGTCATAATTAGCCTTTCTGCCTCTAAATCCTATGCTTAAAAGATACTTTATTGGGGCACCCGGTGGCCCAGTTGGTTAAACATCTGTCTGACTCTTGATTTTGGCCTACGTCATGATTTCAGAGTCATTAGATTGAGCCCTATGAGCCTCATATTGGGCTCTGCGCTGGGCATACAGACTGCTTAAGATCCTTTCTCTCCCCGCCTCTCCCCCATTTGTGCATGTGCGTGCTCTCTCTTTCTCTTTCTCTCTCTCTCTGGCTCTCAAAAAAAAAAAAGATATTTTATTAACATTTTTTGGGGGGTTATTTGAAGCCATTAAACCTATCCAAAATATTAATATAGAAAGAGCATTGTGAATTCACTGACAAAAACAGATGTTAATCTCTTTGTTTAGATGATATTAAAAAGATCCACTCTTATACTCTCTGGAAAATAAAGACAAAATATCTGATTGTGGGAGGACTCATGTTTTGTGACTTAGTAAAATATTCTTTTTGAAATAAGATATAGTGAAAGTGGTAAATAAATATGAATCCTTCAACTGGTAAAATGATTTTTTTCTGGCATATCAACATTCTACTGAAATATATATATTAGTATGCTTTCTAGAATAGTAATCATTATAAATAGCTAGGAGTAAAAATAATTGCTATCAATAAACAGGTACTTTATATGCACCAAATATTATTTTCTTTAATTTACAGAAAAGTAAAATGAGGATTGAGAGGTTCATGAACTTGACCTAGTATCAAGCAGAGATAAACCCAGATCTGTCTGATTCCAAAGCCAAAAGTCTGATATTTTATAAATAATATCAATGTACCACAGTATTAAATTCTATACAAAATCTACAAATAAGGGGAGAGAAATGGCTTCAATTTCTGTCAATATTAGATCTTTTGAAAATATAAGACACTAAATATAAAATACTAGTTTTTACATTATATTTTACATTATAACATGATCAAGAATAGAATCCTGCAGAGATATAACATAGTGGGAGATGTCACAGCTGACCCACGCTGGTGGAGAGGAGAGACCCAGCATCAGATTACTGAGAGAGGGACACAGCTATCATCACGAAGGACTTTCCATATTTATTTACAGGAGGAAGAGAGGCAGGCAAAGCACTGAGATGACAGGATTTAGGATCATGCCATACTTGGGTGTCTTTGAGAATGGTCATCCATAGAGAGCTCTATCTGCTAGTTCTGAGATCCCACACTCAGGTCTGAGATACACAAACGAGACTCCAGACTCTAGCAGATGTAGCAGAACACACTGATAAAATTCAGGGGTACCTTTAGTCCTGGAGGAAAAGGGAAGATTACCGGAACAGGAATTAGATGCTGAGACCAAGAGAGTGGATTACTTTCCAGAACTAAGGAAGGACTCAGGACAAAAGCAGCTGCCAGAATTGGGTGAATGACTGGGGAATGTCTAGGGTAATGGCAATTTCCTTCTGCATGCTTCAGCTGTTGGATTTGAGAAACTGAAGTACCTCTTCATGAGAGTATGTTTACCTCCAGACCTGAGAATAGGCCTCATGTGCTCACAGGATTTGAATGGATGAAAAAAGGGAAAGGATCAGGAAATGGAGGAGATCTTGACCCATGTCATATTATGTCAAGGGTTATTTTTTTCAAGTTTTTATTTAAATTCTAGTTCATTAATATATAGTGTAATATTAGTTTTGGGTGTAAAATTTAGTGATTCAACATTTACATACAACACATGGTGCTGATGATAAGTGCCCTCCTTAATCCCCATCTTCTAGTTCACCCATCCCCCTACCCACTTCCCTCTGTAACCATCACTTTGTTCTTTATAGTTAAGACTCTGTTTCTTGATTTGCCTCTCTTTTCTTCCCTCAGTGTTCATTTATTTTATTTCTTAAATTCCACATATGAGTGAAATGTCAAGGGTTATTTTTGAAATCAGGTTGATCAGAAACTTGTGATGGGTAAACATGACATTATACTTAAAGTATAATGTGTGAATAATGAGTGTGAATATGCAAGAAAATCAATCAAACTTAAATATTTTTAAACAAAAATGATCATAAAACAGTGCTTTAAAATAAACCGTGTAATTCTTCCTGTTTTCAAATGAAAAAAGAGAAAACAAGGGAGGCCTCATCCACAAAAATGTGCAGGAGTCTTATCCTCCATAACTATGGAGGATACAGGGACAATTTGTTTAAAATAAGTGTTTTAAAAGGTAGATTTTATTATTATTTAGGTGCAGTGAAGCCAACAGATGAAGATACAATTATCATTGAAGAGATAGTTTGTTATAGTCACAGATCCCAAGAAGCATGCTATGGAGAGGGGAACACAGGAAAGCATCAGGTTTGGTCAGGAAGCAGAGGCAGTGAGGGGAAAATATGGGCAAAAACCATGGTTTTTGTAAGAAGGGATGGGAAAGGCAGGGTAATTTGATTTAGAATTGGGTAGTTTTAATAATTTCGTCAATCTGTCCCTGGTTTTCTGCTATCAGGCCCTAGAGAAAGCAGGGAAGTGGAATAGTGGTCTAAGTGCAAGAGATTGATAAAGGATTTAGTTCCAGGTATGGGCTCTGGATTGGTTGCTTGCATATAAAAAGCACAGTTGCAGGCAAGTGCTTTACTCATCCTAGAAAATGCGAGTCCTGGGAGAGGCAGTCCCTCTAGGTTCAACAAAACCCCCAGAAGTCAAAGCATCAAAAATACAGAATGAAAAGACATGATGAATACAATCACCTGAGAATCCTGATGGCCTACATGTTTTCTAAAATCACTTCTGATCCAAGAGATCTATCCACATCACCATCTTGTGTAGAGATTACGATCTGCCCCCATTTCTTCTTCCTTTGGTTAACAATTTTTCACTTGGAAGCTCTCTCCTGTGATACTGAGAGTGGGAGCCAGTTCTACCACTTCTTCGTTCCCACTCTTTTCTTGAAACAGGTAAACAGAGATTTTCTAAAATATTGTCCTTTTCCTGATTGCCAGAAATAGAAGCAAACAAATAACGGCAAGTTATGAGTTCATAACTTAAAAACATTTCTCTAATCACTATTGCTGGACTTTATCGGGTTGAGGCTAGAGACAGACCTCGTCTTTCTCAGCACCTTTTCCTGATCTCTCTCTGGTTTCTTCTGTATATCAGCCTTGTTGAGATCTTCTAACTTCCATTTTATCCTAGGGTGACTCTTCCAGATTTCTTCCCCTTAGACTCCCACCTAGTTGGGTTTAAGGAAGCATCTTTAGGGAGTAAGGGAAAGGTAAGCTGTCACTACTAGGGGATAGATTGCTTTAATACATGAGTCAAAGATGTTTATTTGTGGTCCAGAGATATTAGTAAATTCATTTTCTACCTCAATAGCTTATGTATTATAGGAAAATTCTTAGAACTTGGGACCCATGCCTTGTCTTTCAATGTAAAAGCATGTCATTTATTTCCATGGTTAACCCTCAGGAGACTCTGGATATGAACTGTTTCTGGCCAGAGGTGTGGCTCCACCGAAAGCTTCAAAAGGACCAAACAGGGCTTTTCCAGTGGTAAGCTAGTTCACCCACAGTTTGAAGCATGAATTATAAAGGATGAAAAAATTGAGATTAAAATTAAGAGTTACTAAAAAAAGAGTTTCTCTAAACTCTTAGAGAGGGCTGGCAATGTGTAGGCAAGATTTTTGGATAGGCTAGTCAATTTGCCCAGCATCTCCAAACCTCTATCTGTTTGAGTGTGCACAAGATGACGGTGTAAAATTCCTAATAATCTCACAATCAATTAATTCTATCCAGCATCCAAGTACTTCAGGAAGATAAAATATCCAAAAAATTACATGGAAATACCTAAAATTTGTGTCATTAGTTTTTATCACTACATGATTAATAATAAATTCATTTAGAGAAAAGAAGAAGTAGTGGCTATTTAAAGATATGCAATGCACAGAACAAAATATATTAACAAATTTTAAATGTATATATAGGCACATTAGAAAATGTGATTGTGATTATGAAAAATAATTTGTTTACTTTTTTTTAAAAGATTTTATTTATTTATTTGACAGACAGAGATCTCAAGTAGGCAGAGAGGCAGGCAGAGAGAGAGGAAGGGAAGCAGGCTCCCCACTGAGCAGAGAGCCTGATGTGGGGCTGGATCCCAGGACCCTGAGATTATGACCTGAGCCAAAGGCAGAGGCTTAGCCCACTGAGCCACCCAGGTGCCCCAGTTTACTATTTTTAATTTAGTCTGTGGTTAACTCTATTTGCATAGTAAAATTCTACCAGCATTATACATGACTTATGAGTTCACAATATCTTTTTAGCAGCAGTGCTTGAAATGTGTGGGTGGGGCAATGTTGATAAATGGGCTCTATAAGAAGAATAATGACAGGCCTTACCCTTTTTTCATAAGGAATATTTCAAATTTATCATATAAAGTAGGTTCCTGCAAACATGACAAAAATCTAGGAGGAAGAAAAAAGGATTTACTCCCAACAATAAGCAGAATTAAAATAGAATTAGAAAACATTCAGGCTTTGCAGATATACTATATAATCAAATTCATATTGATCAAATATTGAGAAAAAAGATGACTTCCAAAGTTTTTCTAGACTCTTCCCACAGTCGGATATAGCCATTTCACTCAGGTAATTTTGCATCATGTGCTCAGCTGTAGGGCTGTCAACTCAGAAAACCACCATTTCTATAATGGTAAATGTCCTTTGGGAGCATGGATCTCATTTGCCTTCTGCTGGTCAGTTCTCCTGTCACTTTACCCCAAACTGGACAGCCTGGTTAGAGCAGGGGTAGCTGTGCCACCAGAACTGTTCATGGCAGTGGGGGAAATGCAGCATTGTGTCAGACGACATGGCACTCACACTTCATCCTTTAGTTGTCAAAGCCAGGTAAAAAGGGAGAAAAGGATTGCCTGCATTGACTTTATAGAGATACTGTCTTTTCTGAGTTTTTAGTTACTTATGGGAAAATACAGAGCTGTGGAAGATACAAGCGATCTTTATAGCTAGTCCTTTCATCCTGATGGATATCCCAGCATCGTGTTTTTCTCTTTTTGTACTCAACTGAAAAAGGGTCAACAGTGGGATGTCCCTCAATTAGGATTTGTCTGAGTTTTTCTCTTGATGATACTGGGCCATAGGTTTTGGAAAGAAGACCACAGAGGTAAAGTGCCGTGGTCATCATATCATATCATATGCATGAACTATCAACATAATTTATTCCATCGATGTTAACTTTAACCACCTGGCTCAGGTGTTTGTCAGGTTTCTCCACTGTGCCATTACTCTCCCCACCCCTTTCCATACAGTACTCTTTGGAAGTAAGTCACTATACACAACCCACATTTAAAAAGTGGGGAGTTTCTTTTCTTCTTTTTCTGCCCCCCTAGTCCCCCATGTTGCATCTCCACTTCCTCATATCAGGGATATCATATGATAGTTGTCTTTCTCTGATTGACTTATTTCACTAAGCATAATACCCTCTAGATCCATCCACGTCGTTGCGAATGGCAAGATTTCATTTCTTTTGATGGCTGCATAGTATTCCATCGTGTATATATACCACATCTTCTTTATCCATTCATCTGTTGATGGACATCTAGGCTCTTTCCATAGTTTGGCGACTGGGGATAAAAATTTGTTTATAAAAAATAAAAATTAAAAAAAAAATAAATAAAAAGTGGGGAGTTATGCTCCATCTCTTTGGGGGGTGGATTATCTACATAAATTAATTAAAATTATTCTGCACAGGAGATCTGTCTATTCTCCCCCCATTTTACTGATGTATATATTCATTCATTCATTCATTCAACCAATCATTCAATAATATCAATATGAACTCATGGATATCTATTTTATACTTGAGATTATAGACCAAGATTATTTTGTTGCTCAAACTGTTTCAGCTTCAGTCATTGGGAGCTCTTTCAGTTAGCTGACCATTATTCCTCAAAAAGCCAAAGCCATCAGAAGCCAGGAAAGTCCGAGAAACTATCACAACCTACAGAAGTGTAAGGAAACATAATGGCTAAATGTAATGTGGTATCCTGAAGCACAAAAACTAAGAGAATTAAACACACACACACACACACACACACACACACACAGCTGAGGAATTAAAAAAATCACAGCTGATGCAATTCACAAAAAGTATAGACTTTGGTTAATAATAATGAATCAGGGGCACCTGGGTGGCTCAGTGGATTAAAGCTTTTGCCTCAGGTCGTGATCTCAGGGTCCTGGGATCGAGCCCCACGTCGGGCTCTCTGCTCAGCAGGGAGCCTGCTTCCCCCTCTCTCTCTGCCTGCCTGTCTACTTGTGATCTCTGTCTGTCAAATAAATGAATAAAATCCTTAAAAAAATAAATAATAATAATGAATCAATAATTTTTCATTAATTGTGACATATATAACATAATAATGTAAGATACTAATAATAGGAGAATAAACTATTGGGGATGGATAGTCACATGCAAAAAACTGAAATTGGACCCCTTATCTCACATTATACACAAAAATCAACTTGAAATAAATTAAAGATTTGCTCATAACCAGAAACTTAGAAGAAAACATAGCAGGTAAGCTCCTTTATGTTGATCTTAACAATGGTTTTTGGGTCTGACATCAAAAACAAAGGCAACAAAGCAAAAATAAACACACTAAAAGGCTTCTGCACTGCAAAGGAAACCATCAACAAAATGAAAGGCAACCTATGAAATGGGAGAAAATATTTGCAAACCACATATCCTATAAATAATTTATATCCAAAATATACAAGGAACTCATAGGAGTCAATAGCAAAAAGACAAATAACCCAGTTTTAAAAAAACAGGCAAAGGAGCTAAGCAGACATTTTCCCAAAGATGATGTGTAATTGACCGAAAGGTGTATGAAAAGGTACTCTACATTGCTAATCATCAGGGAAATACAGATCAAAACCACAATGAGACTCACCTTGCGCTCGTTAGCTTGTCCATTACTAAAAGAACAACAGGTAACAAATGCAGGCAAGGATGTGGAGAAGAGGGAACACTTGTGCACTGTTCCTCTTTGGTAGGAAGATAAACAGGCACAGCCACTGTATAAAACAGTATGGAGTTTCCTTAAGGAATTAAAAATAGAACTGCCATATGATCCAGCAGTCTTACCTCTGGGTATATATCCAAAGGAAATGAAATCCGGATCTCAAAGGGAAATCTGTACTTCCATATTCATTGCAACATTATTCACATTAGCCAATGTGTGGAAACAACCTGTCTGTTGATGGATAAATGGATAAAGAGGGGCACCTGGGTGGGTCAGTGGGTTAAAGCCTCTGCCTTCGGTTCAGGTCATGATCTCAGGGTCCTAGGATCCAGCCCCACATCGGGCTCTCTGCTCAGCAGGGAGCCTGCTTCCCCAACCCCTCTGCCTGCCTCTCTGCCTACTTGTGATCTGTCAAATAAATAAATAAATAAAATCTTAAAAAAAAAGTGTAGTATGCGTTTACAACGAAATATTATTTGGCCTTAAAAATGAAAGAAATCCCATCATATGACAACATTTGGAACCTGAAGGTCATTATGCTAAGAGATATAAGCAAGACAGAGAAAGATAAATACCACATGGTGTCACGTATACGGGGAATCTAAAACAAACAGAAAGTTCAACTCAGACACTGAGAGTAGAAAAGTGGTTACCAGGGGTTGGGAGGTAGGGGAAACAGAGAGAGGCTGGTAAAAGGGTACAAGTTTTCAGATGAATGAAGTCTGAGGATCTAATGTTGAACACGGTAACAAATTGATAACACTGTATTGGATAACTGAAATTTGCTAAGAGAGTAGAACTTAAATGTTCTCAACAACAACAACAGCAGAAAGGTGAATATGTGAGGTGATGAAAGTGTTACTTAATTTGACAGGCAGATCCTTTCACAATGTATATGTACACCAAATCATCATGCCATAGGTTTTAAATGTCTTACAATTTTGTCAATAATACCTCAATAAAACTAGGAAAGAGAACACAGTGACAAACATTTCTACTTGGAACATGTTGAGCTTTGGAGAAAATGATACTTAAAAATGGACTTTCTGCCTTTCATTTATTTTTTCTCCCTCTTTTCCATGCAAAATATACTGTTTTCCTTTTGTCTCTCTCCCTTTCATCCTTTTTCCACTCTTAATTTTTTCACTTTTTCTTTTCTTTTTTTTTTTTTCTCCTCTGCTATCCCTCCTCCCTTCTTATTTCAAGTAGAAGTTGGGGAATTGCTAATTTACTTTCCTCTTTTCTGCTTTGATTATCTCAGAAATCAATCACTCTACTCTGTGACTATTATTCTATAACTAGGAAATCTTAAGGGTTTGTGAATTCAAGGTCATAACTAGAAAGATAACTGGAATAACTGGAAAGAGTTCGTAACTTTACCTCTTTTCCTTCCTCATTCTCTATTGCTCTCTTCTTTTGATTATACATTTTGTAAACAGAATAATATCAAAGATCATTAAGAACTTCCTTAAAAAGAGAAGACACACAGCAGCCAGGACCTTCTATTTCATAATAGGCTGTCATTATTTCGACTTCCAACCACGACGAGCACTGTTCATTCTGACTTCCATTAACTTGTTGAATAATTCTGTTAAAAAGCTATGGGTTTTTAAAATTTCTTGACTCAAAATGCAACTAATCTGCATGCCATTTGATAATAAACCTCCAGTTTTCATTGAGATTATGCCAAATGGCAAAATGTAGGATCTCCCTTTCTCTCTAGAGATAGAATGAAAAAGAAACACTTTTTAAAAAAGTAAATGATTATAAAAATATAAGTAAAAAGACGAAAATAACTGCCTCAATAAAAGGCATAATGGCAACATTTTAGAAACCAATTTTCAAGTTTAGAATTTGCCACAGTTTTCCCAGATTATATAGCAAGAAGCATAGTGGTCATGAAGAACTAGATGATGGGAGGGTCTACAGAGTGGTTGTCATTCCTATTGGTTGTTTAATAAAACTACGATATTTTGTTTATGTCTGCTGCAAAAGTTAAATACTAAATAAAACAAGTATCGTAATATTAAAAAAATAGGAGATAGTGGGAATGGGATATGTGGGGGCTCTTGGTACTATCTTTGCAATTTTTTTGGTTAAATCTAAATCTATACCAAGATAAAAAGTTAAAAAAGAAACTGAAATGCTTTTAGCATCCATCTAGCAGAATTTTGAAGTAGTCAAAGAACTGAGTTGAGCAGCACTCCTGCCTCTGCCATAAAGACATAAAGAGTAGCTTACTTCTCACCCTAACCTGAAATATTCACCTTCTCCTCTTCTAAGTGGATCTTCAAGGCTCTCCAAGGAACTCTTCATGCTTATTACAAAGTTAACTCAGTAATAGTGATCTGAACCTTTTCATTGGCAGACAGGCAACTGACAAGTTAAATTCAGGCCATGCATATGAATGAACTCTCTCAGGAGACCTAGTGCCTATCTGCCAGGTAGGGCTGCTCCCCAGGAGGGAGAGTGGAGGGTTGGTGTCACCTTGCATATCTCTAATTACCTGTGCTCAAGCCTGAAGGTGGCTTAGTGTCTTTTCACAAATTCACCTTGATAGCCACTTAAATATTTTTTGGGTGAAGCCCAGTCTGTAGACAGGGAGCATTATCTCTCCACTTTAAGAAGTGATGACTCTGCATAGCCAGGCCCAAATTACACTGACCTTTTTGATAGCCATGTCATATCTTGTAGTGATACTCAATTAGACTGCCCAGCTGACCCTTAGTGTTTTTTTTCAAGCACTGGAGATTAACAAGATTTTTTCCCGTCTCACTAAATGTCTGTATTTCTGATTTATGTCTCTATGCATTGATCTCTATTTCTTGGCCCTTTTCTTTCTGGATTTGCAGCTTTTCCTTCTTATATTCACTTTTTTTTCTTTGGTGCAATTCTTAATTTGTGTTAGGAAGAAATAAATAATTTCCTGCTTTTAAGATTCTGAAGACCCCCAATAGCCCTGATGTTTGCTGTTTTATGAATGATTGGTAATCAGAGTCCTACTGAAGATGTGATTAAAAGAGTGCCTCTATGATATACATTTGAGATTTAGGGGTAGCTCTGGCATAATAATTATGAGGATGAAGTAATTGCCTCTTTTTTTAGTATTTTTAAGAGGAGGCAGGATTTTTTTTTTTTTTTTTACTTCACTCAGAAAGTCATGGTAGATTTGCCAACAGAAAAATCTCTGAAAAGGGAAGGACATGTTTCTCCAGGGAAGTGTCTTTCTGGATTTCCTGCTGAGGATACTGAAGCAGCAATAAGCTGAAGTTGTCGACCTTCATGTTCCAGTGAACTACCAGGAAAACACTGAGAGTGCTCACACTCTAAAGCCGACATGCCAATTTGCTTTCTTGTTTAATCTGTCTTCATTGTTACAGTCATCACCACCATGGAAAAGCAGACAATTGTTACCAGTGGCTCAGGACCCTCTTGTGAGGATCTTCCAAAGATAACTGCATATACTTCGGTGGCCATTCTTGCAGTCAATTCTGCCCAAGGTATAAAATAAGATGGATACATCCAGGTAAAGTTCCTGGACGATAAGAACTGTCTTACTCATCTATTTTTCAATGTACTCAGCAAAGTGCCCTGTTGTAGGTGCTTAAGAAGTATTTGTTGCATTGAGTCAAATTATGGTGAGAAGAGGCGTAAGCAGGCAAAGTGAGTATCATGCCAAATCCCTTAATTCCCTTAATCCATATACTGCCAACAACAAACTGTAAATTAGAACTGCCACAGATATGTTTGAACTTCTGTTTAAATTCCTCACTAAGTTAGTGCTTCTAAATTTAATACTCTAGTCACATTCCTGGCAGGAGGATAAGCACTGGGATAGAAAATTAGAGAAGTCTAGTCTAGTGCTCATCTTGGCATTACCTTTTGGCAGCAGAAGCCCCAGGGCAAGATGCATTTGCTTCTCAGCCGCATTTCCCTTACGGGGCTGTTAAGGGGGAAAAGAGGAGCAAAAGCCAACATTTTTAAATCACTTTAATCACTTAGAAGAAAACAGAAATTTTATAGATACCCATCAACTCTTTGATGGCTGTCTGTCATTAGCACCATGCTAATAAGGCTGCAAAGAGCAGCCTTCAAAAGCAACATAGTAGTTACGTATCTTAAAGAGTTGCAGTCTGATCATTGAAGAGGGGAGGATACATATCAATTGCCCATATTTTAGATTAGCAGGATCATCTGAAAACAACACTAGGAGCTCACTCTGGGTGGCTAGGATCACACACTAGCTGGTTACTGAGTGACTCCCTTTTTTCCTAGATGGAAGTGTAGCACCCAACGGAACCGAAGATGTCCTCCCAAGCAGCGTCCTGCAAATCAAGCATGAGCACCAAAGTTTCCCAGCTGCCTAAGGTGTTGGGCCATTGGTAATCCTGGAACACATTTGTAAGTATCTGACGCTCAAAATCCAGACTGCCTGGAGCCAAAGAGCCTATGGATCCCATCATTAACGAAACCATTTTCTTATATGTAGTCAGAGAGATAGTCGCAGGTTATTCTCCTGGAATAAAATCCATGCTAAATACTACAGATTATGACCTCTTCATAGAGAGACGGAGAGATTGACTGGAAGAATCCCTGTATCTCTGTTTTGTTGACTCTTGCCTTACAATGCTTCCTTTCCCCTATAATGCTTATTCTTTAATCTGTAGCATGTGGTATTTTAAAAATCACCCAACCCCTTACTTCAGCAGTAGAAACCTTTAGGGATCCCCTGACACAACAGTATCATAGGGAGAAAAGTATGGCACTTTGGGATCAAAATTTGTAACTTACCAATAAAACTCCATTGATTAGTTATGTCAGTTCTGTGAGTCTCAGTTTCTTCTACTTTAAAATTAGACTGATAACCATCTCAAATTGTTCTGGATATTAAATAAAATGATGTGGCAGGCCCTAGTGTGAACCATGAACTCAATATTTGAGTTCTTTTCCAATGTCTCCCATCCTCTCCTAGCACATTCACCTTTTATTTCTAAAAATATGAAAGAAATTGTGGAAATGGGGGAGAAAGCACTGAGGAAGTTCCATGAGATCAAGGACTAACAGTGGAGAGGAGCAAGGCAAGGAAGCGAGGATGGCTTTAGAACAAGGGTGAGAGATTTCTGGGAAACCTTTTCTCTTCTGACTTCGGGTGTGCTTGGAGGTCACCATCTCCTCTAGGCCTGAGTAAAAAAGGAAGTTGCAGAAGATTTTTCTATTATTCTTTATCTAACCTTAAATAAAGATAGATGCTGATGATTTCTTTATTTCTTTTAGTGCTTGTGAGGTCTGCTTGGTACTCAAGGGGCACAGTAACAGGTGCCAAAGGACACAGTTGCATTTCACAACAGCACCATCTTCCCTTTTGAAAAGCGTAACTAGTACATTGTATAAACCTCCCTGCAAACTGTATTAAGTAGTAACAGTTCCCAAAGACAAAGGCTATGCTGTTCAGAGGCTGCCATGATTTGCTTTCATTTAGGACCACATGATTTATATCAGACAATGGCAGCAGCGGCAATCATAATCACTCTGGAATTCAGCTTAGATAGGCTCATAACTCTTTAAATGGGTACAGTAGCTTTCAGGCTGTCAGAATAAAGGAGGAATCATTTATAACATCAGCATCTTAACAGGATAAGGGAACAAATAGAATCCTATGTATATCAGAATGAGATAATTAACTCATTGCTAATATGAACCACAATGTTTTTGAGGCATGGAAAAAAAGACATTTCCAATCTTTTTCTTCTTTTTTGAGTAAGCCTGGCCTCTGGACTCAAAATACTCATTTGTAAATGACATGCTTAGGATTAGAAGTGTAGACAGATCAGACCAAATATGAGCTCAAAGGCAATAAGCTCTGTTATTATTAGTTATTTATCCTCAAAGCTGCATTGATTTTGCCATTTCTAAATTCTATTAACTCTATGCCTGTATACCCAAGCCCATAAAGAATAAGTACCTGTTTAAGTTTTTTCTCTCCCAGGGGATTTTTCTGATGCTTCTATGATGAGTCTCAAAAACACCTTTCAAAAGAGGAGAGCCCAAGTCATTGCTTATCAAAGTTGGAGCATAATACACTGTCTTCTCCTCCTGGGCCCAGTCTCATATGAAGGAAGGTGAAATGAGAAAACTTTATCTTGAATTTATACAGATTTTAGAGTTGGTAAACCACGTTCACATACCACAACTGGGAGTATCAGGTTCAACAGGGGAATGTGCATATAAGTGAGCCTCATTCACTATGTCAGGGTAGATGAAATGCCCACCTAATTCACTACAGCCATGTGGGAAAGGCCCTGGATTTGGAATCAGATAGGCCTTATCTTTGCCATTTACCAGCTGTATCTTACCATAAGGACAATCACTCAATCTCTCTGATGCTATATTCACTATTCTAAAATGGAATTATTTGAACTCGATAGTCACTAGAACCCCATTCGGTTCTAATGTTCTATAATTATGTATTCTCTCTGTTTTACTCACTTCTAAATCTCTTATCTTCCAACCAGGAATTGAGGCAGTCCAACAGCAGAAGTATTTCAGGATGTGGGCTGCAGAGCAGAGATGATACAGGAGAGACTCCAAACCAAGAGAAGCACACGGAGGATTCAGCGTTGAAGACCAAGCCCAGGCAGAGCTCACAGCCACAGGAGACTTGGAAGGAGTGGATCCGGCTGGGAGCAGAGGCGTTGGTTGCACTACTGTCTCAAAGTGCTGGGTGACAGGGCCCATCAGGAACGCCTAGACAAGCCCTATCACAAGAAGCCCAGGGAATCCACCCTGAAAATACGTAAAGCTAGCCACACCATCCAAGAGAAGGGCTTCTATAAAGGTCTGGAAGCATCCATGAAGATTATATTTGCCTCCTTCTTAAACATTGCCATCTGAGAAGTCTGCATTGCAGCTAGAAATCAGGATATTCGTGGGAGCTGAATGGGAAAGATAATTTATATATATATTTTTTCAAAAGTTGTAGCACTTCATAGGGGCAAGCCTGTTGAAGATCCACAAGCAATCAGATAAAGTGAAGGATTTAGCAGAAAATTGGAAGAACAAGGTAGGAAGAATGAAATTTTTTCATTGAGAATACTCATTTAAGTGGTGAAGAAAAGGTTCACAAAAATGGTAGAGAATTATTTGTAAGAAAAGGCTTTTGTAGAATCAATTGCTTGTGACAGTAATGGTTAAAAACTGTAATTAAGGTGTCATGTTTTAGCATAAGCCTAGTTCTAGAAAAGAGTAGTCAGTGGCTAATAGAATTTGCGGTCTTGGTCTTTTAGGAAAAAAAATCAGCATTCTTTCTGTTACTCAACATGAACTTCCCAATAGTTCCTTATTCCAGTGAACATCAGAAACAGCAAGTCTAGTATCGGAGTTCAAAGAAAAATAGATTAAAAGAAAAAAGTCCTAATTCCAGTGGCATAGGATATGAATAAAAAAGAGGACAGAAAATGTCCCTAGTGTGTTAGATGGATTTGCCTTTGATATAATAATGTTTTAAATGACATGATTGTATAGAAGGCAAAAATGGGTCTTTGTGATGTTACTTATTACTTCATTACAGGCAATTCTTAAAAAGATATGACCTATTTTGATACCTGACCATTTACCTTTTACACAGTAATGTTAGAATTGGGACAGGACTTAAATTTTTTTTTTTTCCTTCAACAGACTCTTTTTGCATCAGATGAGGGGAAGCTGAGAACCTAGGAGAAGTGAATTGATGCCCCTGGAAATCTGACCAGGTGAGATTGGAGGAGATGCATCCAGGACCAGAACCTTTCATTCTGCTTCCAGATAGCTTTCATTTTGCTCTTTTAAGCATTTTTCCAAAGTCACCTGTAGGGCTTTCCACTCTGTTCCTTATCCCTATTTTCTCTTTCTTCTTCTTTCCCCCTCCTGTCCATTGTCTGGTTATTATTATTGTTTATAATTTTGAAATTCCTAGTTAACAGAATTCTAAGAGTTCACAGTGTCTCTTTAAGAATACACTTTCCTTTTTGAGTTAATTCTATTCTTTTTTCTATTTCCAATGATTCTGACCTATCCATCCAAGATATATATATATATATATATTTTTATGAGAAATTGGCAGGATTAAGAAAAAGATGGTATGGTATGTAAGTATCATGGGGATCCAGAACATTCCAGTTAAAAAGTCAATGAAGTGATGATCAAAAACAGATCTGAGAAGATTACAGCAGCAGCAGCTCCTGGAATAGTGTGAAATTAATCACCTAGGAAATAAAGTAAAGCAAGAAGTATCCAGGGAGAGAATCTTTGCACTGGGGCCTCTACAGCATTACACATTGATTCTTGGGTATTGCAGCCCTCATATGCCACTAGGAATAATTCCTGGAAATAGTATTAACCCAAATCCCACCAATAAATGAAGAGTCCTGGGTGTAGGCTCTGGATACTGAACAACAGTTTGTGTGACTAACAAAAAATATTATGTTATCAAAGATGAATGTCACCTACAAATTTGTTGTCTTAATTATAGTCTGCAGCTGTTATGCAAAGCCAAAAATAATGTAACTGTCACCATCAAAATGTATTTTTTTAAAGGCATGTCTATACAAATGGCACCATAGTGAATGCTTTACAGATTGAGTAAAATTTTAAAGGCCCCTACTATAAAGTGGATGACTAGGTTCTATCCTGCAGCTGGTGAAATCTGCTAAGACCTTAATTCTTTCAAGACAAGGAGCTATGTCCTCAAGGAGAACCAAGTTCTCTGTTTGAGCAATCATGAACTTCACTGTACTATTGGGTGAACCTTCTCATATAATTCACAGCATATTCGCTATGAATTCTCCGGCCTCACTGGAAGCCTCCCCTCCTCTGGGGCTTTGACACATTATAAATATCCTTATTTTTTTCTTTCAAAATGATAGGGTTATTTGGAAATAAATAAGAGGTAAAGAAAAAGAAAGAAAGTATCAATTATGATTGTAATAGTTTTTCTTTTAATTGTCAGGTACGTGAATACAGCTTCGGATAATTGTCACAGCAAGATACAGAAATGTCATTTGAGGAGAAAAACACCATAAATAAATTTTATTGTATACAGAAGACTTTATCAAGCTCTCTTGGTGAAAACTGCCATATTAATTTGTACTTTCAAGAATTAAAATAATTATAATTCATTTTTCAGTATTTAGATTACCATATGCCATTTCTTCCCCCAAACCATATGAATGGTTCTATATCTACAGTATCAAAATAATTACTAGACAGTGAAAAATTCACTCACTGGGGAGTTTTTTTTTTAATGATTGCTCGAAGATGATTTTATTTTTTTCATGATGAAATTTTTGTGTCCATCAGGTTTTTATTGTCTTGTGGACAATGCTCAAATATTAATATGTGGTTGGTGCTTATCAACATCATATCAAAACCACCAGATGTCAGGACAGTTGAACTATTTGGGAATAATATCTGAAGAAATAAATTCTATCTTTTGTTGTTTTGAAACATAATCAATGAGGAGCTGAAAACAATAGAGAAGTTTACAAATACGAGACTGTTCTTTATCTTACGATAAACTGAACTGTAAATGAAATGAGCAGTTTATCTTTTAAATATTTGCAAAATGCTATTTTTCTCTTTATCATATTTATAAATGTTTTTCGAGAACAACCAATGAAATATAAATAAGCAAGCTAAATAAAAGTATTTGCTCATCACATAGCATCCCAGCCTATTGGTTTAATAGAGCAAGCATGCATTAGGTCTGTCATCCTGAGAAACGTCTTCCTCTGTATCTTACAGTGTTGGTGGTTAAAGAATTGACATGAGAGACTGGAAGAGGACAGACCAATTTTGAGATAATAAAAATAAATGTCTCTCTAAGACTCATCATGTTGAAGAAAGACTCACATTTCTCTGCAGCCAGCATTTGGAGGAGAGAGCTATTTTTAGCCACAGATACACTTCAGATTCCATTAACTAACTAAAACCAGGGGCTGCTTAGGAATAATCCTGAACACAGTCCGTTGTAAAATTGCAAAATAGAAATGGGGATGGGGTCATTGGAAAAGTGACTTAAAGGAGTAGGGCGCTAAAAGCAGGAATACCAGGGCGGTCAATAAGGATGGAAAAGGAATGGTTTGGGGATTTATTAGAAATCGGTGACCTTTAAAGAGCAGTTTCAGTCACCCCAGGAAGGTCAAGCAATCGAGTGTCCAGGATCAGAAGCTTTCAGATTTGTTGATCAAGTAATAGACTCAGGCTGCTATAATAAGGCTTCCCAAATTTGTTTCCAGAGCCTGGTTCCTCTGTGCCAAGCACACCCAACTCAGTCATCAGCAAAGCCTCCTGCTGAGAATCTGCATGAGGGGTTTTCAGTAAACAGCTGGAAATCTCATTTGTGTTGTAAACTGCTCTTCTTGACAAGAGACTCAAGCCTCTATGGGCACAGGGGACCTGGGAGCCTGTCTCTCCACTTTGCTGAGAGCAAAAAGACAGCATCCCTGACCACCCCCTTAATCAGCCAAGTTCAAACACAATCACACAAGCTTCAATTCTGCAAATTTCACAGGCTATACAATTTAGAATCACACTGACCCCTAATAAATAGAGGACATCTAATCACTTAGTCACATAATTACCTAAATTGGGGACATCTAATCATTTCCTGTATCTAATGCTGAGAGTCGAATTTATGAGAAATGAAACAACAGCAACAACAACAACAACAAAACAGTTCTTGGAGGGAGCCAGAGATTCTCATGAGGAACAAAGGACTTCTGATTTCTTTTATTCTTTTAAATTCACTTCTCTGCTTTTCTGTTTTCTGTTTGTTTTCTTTCACAGAAAATACTGTCATTCTAGGTAATAATGAAAACCTAAAGAAACCACTCTTCATTGAGTGCCTACTGTGCTTCAAGCACCAGGCATTTTACATTTTACGTTCAATACATTGAATTCTTACACGAACCTTTTATGGCAGGAATTAGTAATAGTAGAAGAAACTGACAATCATAATTGGTAAGAAGGACTTTGATGCTACTTCCATATCACTTTTCCTTTTTGTGATTTCTAGTCTTTCACTAATATAAGCCATGCTGCAGTATCTTGTGTCTCCTTGTAAATGTATCCCATGGTCTGTAATACCTAGTCACAGAAGCACTGATTATAGATTAGAAACAGCTTTGATTTATTAAGATATGGTTTATACCTTTAACCAATGGTATTAGATGGTATTCTCTGTACCATTATATGGAGCTAGGAACCAAGGATGGGCATAGAAGTAACCCTGGTCTCCTGGGAGACTTTTGCTTCCTATTCCCTCCCCATAAGTTCAGACTCTACTAGGGGTCTCAGAGGTAGAGTAAGTAGTAAAGGCTTCACTGAACCTAAAGTTAGAGCACCTGTCATTTTGGGCTCTTCATCACACCAGACAAAACAGAAAAGGAAGGTGCTGCCCTCCAGGCCCAGGCATGCAGCCCAGATGATCATGAGGAGGTTAGGGTTGCTGCTCACAATGGGAACAGGAAGACACGTGTGGATGTGGAGCTCAGAAGGCTTCTGGTGCTTCTCCTTCTGGTAATAATCATATATGGGCAATTGCAGCAACTAGGTCCTATCAAGAACTGGGTCCACAACCCCTCAAGCATAAAGGTCTGACTTTGTCCATTAGGCTGGCAAGTGCTGGCTAAGGGTTAGAGGAATCTTGAATAAATGGAAGAAAAGGCAAATGATGTACGTCATTGATGGCCTCAGGACCAACTGTAACTTATCCCACTAACTCTGTCATAAATATATTTTGAGAAATTAGAAACGGACAGCACCTTGAAAAAGCAATGATGGGACATGGCACATTTAATGTTGGATCAGGTGGATCAGGATGGCGCAGGATCAGGTGGATGAGGGCTCTGTGCATGTCCGTTCCCGTGCTCTAGCTGACTTCCATGCCTGCGTCTGCAGCTCCGTGCCTATCACACAGCAGGCCCTGGAGTGCAAAGGCATTAACGCTCTTAGGAGCAGCTCCCAATCAATGACTCTCTGATGTCTGTGTGTATATCTGCCAGTTCCCCTCCCCTTTGCGTGGGATCATTCTAATGTAGGTGTTTCCCTACAGATTTAATCTCCAGTTGTCTATCATAACAGCTGGCTAAAGAATTTATCCTGCAATACTGTCTTGTACTTCTGTATCACTTTTCCTTTCTCCTACCGGTATTTCTTATACTACTGGGACATAAATTTTTGCTTCATAGCTTCCTCTGGAAGAACTCAAACTAAGATATAGGGTCTCAGCTGTTTGCAGGAATCTCCATTCCAGCTCATAATGCTCAAGGTCATATCTCTACACAGGAGTGGGCCTATATAAGCATCCAATTAATGATGAATCAACAGAGTGCCAACCTTTACTCTGGGTTCCCATTTTGGTTTCTGTCCCACCATATTTGCTGTTTGTACTTTTTAAGTTTGGATGTGTGTAATTTGATTTTCAGAATAAAACTGAAATAATGAAGTCTCATGTCACTTCTATCAAACCCATAAAAATGAGGACAGTGGATAATGCCAGGTGTGGACAGGGATATGAGGCCAGGGGTGCATTCACAGGCTTCTGCTGACGGTGAGTACTGGTGCAAGCCTTCCATAGAACAGTGTGGACTCAGCTACAATAGGCTTCCACTTACTCTTTGAGACCTAGCAATTCTTCTCCTGTGTATATATTCCAAGGCAATGCTCAGTGGATCCATGAGAAGGCGCGCATGAAAGCTCAACACATTGGGGTTCTTTGCTTTCATTTGTTTTTGCTCTTGTTGTGGGCAGGAAATTGCCACCAATGCAGGCATCTACTGCAAGAGAAGTCACTGGAAAGCTGTGTTGACGTCCAGTCTGCAGGGCATGGTCAGGACAAGCCACAGACTAATTATACCCACAGCAACTCGCAGAGAGCTTAGAAATATTCTGCAAGGTGAAAACAGGAGAAATCACAACAAGATATGATAGTTCTTACATGCATATTAAAAGATGCCTATGAACAACAACTCATCTTCAGTAAGAACACAGCATATTGTATAGACCAAACACACTGGGGGAGAGTAGAGGAAACGGAGGAAACAGGAATGAGAAAAAAGAAAACCCATGAACAAAAGCAGAACTGTGCTTTATGAAGACCAACAATAATGTATTGAGTACTGACAGGTTAAAATTAACCTGACCCTTGGCCCCTAAAGTAAAAAAGGAAGTTTTTTGTTTGTTTGTTTGTTTGTTGATGTGTTTAGAGTATTTCAAGTATTTCTATAGGTCTGCTGCAGATGGAAGTTTGCCACAAGCTTAGTTGAAGTGTTGGAAGTACTTATAACTCATTTATTAATTTCCTGGTGGTGGCAATTCATCTGGTTCCAATTTTCTTCTGTTACAAATAGTGCTACAATGAGTGGCCTTCTGGGCCCACATGTAGTATATGTAGCACTGCTGAGAGAAGCAAGGAGATGAAAGGGGCAAGAATGCCGGGTCGTGTTGCAATCCTGGCTCCACTACTGTGTGCCCTTGAGTAGTTCAGTTAATTGCTCAAGGCCTCAGTTTCTTGATAGGAACAGTACTAACCTCCTAGAGTTACAGCGAGGATGATAATAAATAAAATGAGTTAATGTTTGTCAAGCACTTAGAACAATGCTGGTACATACTGAGCACTCAACAGTATAAGTTGCTATTATTTTATTTTTTAACAGTATTAGTTATTATTAATTCTAGTGTTTTAGTGCATATTTCAATGGGATAAAATTACAGATATGGAATTTCTTGCTTTGGGGAATACATTTTAAATGTTTATGTATTTTAAAAATCTATTCTAAAACATCTGTATCAATTTAGTTTACCACCAAAGGTGCCCAGGCTATCATTTTTCTACACTCTGCACCAAAAATAAGATACCTTCCTTCTTTGTCATTCTTTTTTTATTGCACTGGCAAGTAAAGCGTTACATTTCACCTTACATTTCCTTGGTTACAAGTGAGTATGTGGGTCTTTTAAATTGCTAAGGACTATTCATTCAAAACTGGCATATTAACAAAATTAATCCTAATCAGCTTTAAACAAAAGAAGCTTCAATCAGCTTTTGTATTTATTTGGCTTATGACCTATGATAGATTCAACCAGTGCTAAGCTTAGGATGGAGCAGCCCTACACCCTGCCTTAGAGATTCTGCCATTATTTTCTTCCTGGCCAGATGGGCTACTGGGAGATATGAATGATCATGATTATACCAGAGTGTTGTCATTGTATTTATTTTCCTAACATTCATAAACATCAACTTGATTAAAATCAGATCTCCAAAGCTGCTAGGAGTCAAGATAAATTGACTCAGAATTATTAGACATGGGATTGTTTTATGACATTGCTTTTACTTTTAAAATTTTTAACGATATGTAAGATTTTAACAGCATAATTTCAATCCAAATGCCTAAATTCTATCCTGTGACCTTAAGGAAATTTAAATGTCTATTATATCTTTGTTAGAATAAATTGCCAGTTCATGAGGATTTAGAAAATGTCAGCCAGTATAGCCAAAGGGGCTCTTTATTAAGAGGTTTATTTTGAAAAGAATCAAAGCATGTAGTCCTGGGGTAGTTCATATGCGGGGAGGGGGGGGGGACTAAAGTGCCAAAAGAGAAGCCACTTCCTCTCAAAATTGTCTTTTGATGATTTCTTCTATTGAGTTTCTAGAAAATTTTTCCAATAAAAACATTTTTTATTCAGTGTGATATATAGGGACAATTCTCCCTCTTCTATCTCAGATATATCCTTGATGCACAGAACTCCTACTGATTCTGTAGCTATTTTATCAATGTAGAAAGCCTGATAGGAAGAGAGAAGAGTCAGAGCATGTGTGATTTTATCAATCTATTGTTGTAAGAAAGAACGGAATGGTAGGGGAATTGTCCATTTTTAGAACAATATTTTGCTGCCCTATATTCTTAGCTTACTTCCTGGGGAATCTGGAAAACTATAACATTTCAGATTTTTATATTTTTCAGTATTAAACAAGGTTATTAATTATTGCTCATATAATCCCTATATTAAATGTTTTTACACTCTGAAGTTCAGGTTATATGTTAGGAAGTTCCTCTACTTAAAAACCTCACCTAGCAAACAGGGTAGAACACATTAATAGTACAGACTTCACACTGAAAACCATATTGGCCACAAAAATCCTTCCAAATGAAGATTTAGTCTAATGTCCTCCTAATATATGTTAGGTTATGCTTTGTGAAGAACCACTTTAACAAAGAAACTCATTTCTTGTACGCTGGTACAGTCTTCATACAATCTCTACAAGACTAAGATGTAAAACTGCTTCGGGGATAACCCTGTGATGACTCATTCTCACCAATACATCCTTTGCACAATTTCTCACCGACATTGTCAGTGAAATAAAGCAGAGAACTCTTCTACAATGATTCTAGGTATTAATAGCCTTTCCTCTTATCTTTTGTGCATTTCTTTACCGAACCTGCTATAACAGAGCAGACGAGATCATCAATGAGATGCATACTTTCCTTTTTTTTTCCTTGATTACAAAGTATATTGAGATTAAGACATTCTGATTAAGAAGATCAAAGATATAGTCCAGCTACTAACTGTACGTTGATTCAAGTCAGGGATCATTCACTCACTCAGAGTGCTTAATGAATCCCAACCATGAACGAGTTACAGTAGAGTGTAGATGATTCACATGTAAACAGACTTCCCTTTCTTTGGTGTGTCCAGGTAAAAAAGTTATGCACTTCATTATTTGTGATGCAACGTAGAAAGGGACAGGTGAGATGAGATAAGAGCCTCGTGAAATCCTTCATAGAGATGTCCTATAGTCTGAACCACAACAGATGGGTAGTATTTCAGCATGTGGATATGGGGTAAATAAATATTTGAGTGAAAAGAATAGTGGGAAGAAAACCTGGAGTGGGGGCTGTGTGGAGAGGATGTACGGAACATCTAGGAGTCTGGCCTCTTTGGGGAATAAAGTAAGTGAAGGGAACTTATGGAAAGCAGGGAGGCCACGTCAGCTAAGACCAGATGGTAAGGCCCTGATATACCCATTGCCAAAGAGCAAGGGCTTTTCTTGGTCATTGTAGGTTTTAAGTAGAGATTAAGTGATCAGAATTGTGTTTTACAGAGTGAATCTGGCCGAGGGGCTCAGGCTGGATTGCAATGAGGGGATCTTGCAAATAATAAAGAGAGAATCTCCTTACAAAGGTCAGGGGATTTGGCAACAGGGCTTCAACTGCGGTGATGGGCCTGAAGTGGAGGAGAGTGGTGGGCGGGGGTGATGTGATGTGATGAGAACTTGGTGACAGGATGGAGGCTACAGGAACAAAAAAATCATAAGGTGATTCTAGTAATAGAAGCAAAGGACACAGGACAGGGACAAAAACTTTGGGGGCAGAAGCTGAATATTTCATTTTAATACATATTGAATTTTAGGTTTGGGGAAGCAGGCAAGTTTACTATGAGGTGTTAAATCCAAGGAAGAATAAGCATCAAGACTGAGGGCAGGGGAAACATAGGATGTTTCAGGGAGACAGGAGAAACAAGGAGATGTCCTTGAATTTAGTGACTAAGAAGTCACTGGTGTATCTCTCTTTTTGAAATCCATAAATGAGAGAGAAAAAAGCTTATATCTCAAAATATTAATTTTATATACAGGTAGAGAGATAAAGGGACTGTTTTCTGTATTTTTTTTTCTTTTGTACAATGACCAAGCATTACTTGTGTAACAAAGAAAACAACAAGGAAAGGTCAACAATTTTGGTGGCATTTAGGTAGTGAGAACAGAAGCCATACGCACAGATATTGCAAAGGCCAATTGCAAAAGCTCTACGTATTTCCTTTGGAAGAACTCTGTGTGCTCTATTTCTGCATTCACAGTAGATTGTCCTGCCAGGAGTTTTCTTCCATTATGGGTCCCGATCTGAGATTTTATCACCTGTGGAACTATTGATCACAGCTAGTACCCACAGCATCAATGTCTGAGCGCTTAATGCTCTCACATAAGGAAAATGATCCTCTTTTCTACACCTTTGTTTCCTGGCCATCACTCTACACATTTCCTGGCCTGTAGTGACTCCCATATCCCTCATGGGGAATTATAATTAAAACAACTAACTTTAATTGAGCAGTTACTATGCAATATGTGTTTTAATAGTTGATTTACGTACATTATCTATGTGAATTCCCACAATGACTCTACAGCATCTCTGCTATTAGTTTCCCAATTTACTTAGGAGGAAGCTGATACTTAAGGAATGTGGGTCACTTGTCCAAGGCAACCCAGTCAGTAAGTAGTGAGGAAAACGTCACTCCTATCATCATGTTTTGTCAGTTTCTCTAGCATGGGATTGGGCAGTCCCTCCCCAAGAAACTATCTGATAAGTAGTTCAAAGGCAGATGAACTACATGAGTCTCCCCTAAATTACTAAGGCAATTCCTTCTCTGTGACTGTTAGCAAAATGGAATTACAGAAAGTCAGGAGACCAGAATTCCAGTTTTATGTCTTCTGACATACACACAGAAAAATCACTCAACCTCCTTGGGTCTTTGAGTGCTTTTACACAAAAATACTTTAGCTACATCACAATGCTATTTCTAATTACTGATTAAGATAACTCCATGAGGGTGCTTGGGTGGCTCAGTCGGTTGGGTGTCTGCCTTCGGCTCAGGTCATGATTCCAGGGTCCTGGGATGGAGCCCAATGTTGGGCTCAGTGGGGAGTCTGCTTCCCCATTCCCACCCCCTGGTTGGTGCTCATGCTCTTTCTCTCTAATAAATAAAAAAAATAATAAACAATAAATAAATAAATAAAGTTTAAAAGAAGATGACTCCATGGAAGTTCTCCACAAACCCTATAGTGATCTGAAACTTATTCAGATTCTGATGCAAACCTCTTTGTTCTTCTCCCCTCCATCCCAGATAGAAGAACATTCTAAGTCTGTTTCTACAGATATTACTCACTAAGTTAGGGATATTCATAAGAGCCAGGGCTCTGACTCTTGTTCCTACTAAATAGGATTATACTTGTAAAATGCTCCTAAACCTTGGATAAAAAGAAAGATTATAGTATTAATGATTTTATTCTTCAGAATAGTATATTGCTGGTTGAACTCAAAGGTTTAAATGCTAAAATTCAGACCCCAGAATTATATGTTTCCAATGAATTTTCTAAGAAAAACCCCAAAACCTCTATCTAGATAGTTTTCATTTATTCAACATTATTGAGAACCTACTGTGGGTCAGGTCTTCAAGTGCCTCATAATTCAGTGCTCAAACAGGGGAGAGAATAATATTCAGCATTGGCCTAAGAGGGGAAGGAGCGCTGGGTAGATGCACCAGCATCCACAACAGTGGCTTGAATACAAAACAGCGGTATAGAGAACTGAAATTCCATCTGGAGAATCAGGGTGAGACCAGCAGATTTTCCAAAAATGACACGAGCACTAAAGAGGAGGGACAGGTATCCATGGGCCTTGTATTCTACATGGAAATGGTTGCCCTTATCCCAAGGGCTATGAGGAGTTATTGACAGATTTAAACATAAAACTCTTGTATTAAAAAAATGAATCTCAGGATTGATTGGATGGGTCAAGTTTTTCCTTCTTTCTCCGGTGGCAGCCTTTCTTTTTTTTTAAATCAACTTTACTGTGATGGGGGCACCTGGGTGGCTCAGTGGGTTAAAGCCTCTGCCTTCGGCTCAGGTCATGATCTCAGGGTCCTGGGATCGAGCCCCTCATCGGGCTCTTTGCTCAGTGGTGAGCCTGCTTCATCCTCTCTCTCTGCCTGCCTCTCTGCGTACTTGTGATTTCTGCCTGTCAAATAAATAAATAAAATCTTTAAAAAAATAAATAAATAAAATCAACTTTACTGTGATGTAATTTACATAAAATAAAATGTATCCATTTCAAATGTACAGTTAAATGCATTTAGAATAATGTACACACCTGTGTAACTCCTGCCACAATGAAGATATAGGCTATTCATTACTCAGAAACTTCTATCCTGCCCTCCTACAGTCAATCTTTTTTGCTAACCAAGCCCCCACACTCACCTTTAGCCCTAGGAACTTCTAAAGTGTCTTTCGTTATAATGATTAGCTTTGGCTTGTCTAGAATATCATAAGAATGACGTTTTAGTGCTCATATTCTTTTTAATCAGGTTTCTCCTCAGCATAACATTTCTGAGACTCATTCACATTGTCACAATTTGTTTTTCCCAGGACTCTGTTGGAAATTTGAGGTATTTCCAGTTTTCAGCTATTATAAATACTGGTGCTATGAATATTCATGTACAAGTATTTGTGTTGGCACAAGATTTCTTTTTTCTTACATAAAAACCTAAGAATGGAATAGCTGGGTCATATGGTAGGCAAATATATATTTAACTATATAAATAACTGCAAAACTATTTTCCAAAGTGGTTGTCATATTTTACATTTCCATCAGCAATATGAGAGTTCCAATTGCTCACATCTTTACCAACACTGGGTATTGTCAATCTTTCTAATTTTAGACATTCTAGTGGTGTATAATGGTGTCTCACTATGGTTTAAATTTGCATTTACCTAATGACTAATGGGCAACTTTATGTGTAGTTCCCTGTCACTCATCATATACATTCTTTTTTAAATTAAAAAAGAAGTTTCAGAGGTAGAGGTCTGTGACTCATCAGTCTTATATACTACCCAGTGCTCATTACATCACCTGCCCACTTTAATGTCCATCACCCAGTTACCCTGTACCCCCACCACACTCCCCTCCAGCAACCCATAGTTTGTTTCCTATGATTAAGAGTCTCCTATGGTTTGTCTCCCTTACTGGTTTTGTCATATATGTTCTCTGTTAAAATCTAGTCTGTTAAAAACTGTTTCCCTCTTTATTGATTGAATAATTTATTACTGGGTTGTAAGAGTTCTTTACATATCCTCAAAACAATTCATTAGTGAAATATATGTAGACTTGATCCTTGAACAACATAGGGGTAAGTGTTGACCTCCAAGCAGTCAAAACTCCATGTATAACTTTTGATTATCCAAAAAATGTAACTGCTAATAGCCTACTGTTGACTGAAAGCCTTATTGCTAACAGTTAATTAAGATATACTTTTGTATGTCATACATATTATATACTGTATTATTATAATATAGTATGCTAGAGAAAAAATGTTATTAAGAAAATCATAAGGAAAATACATTTACAATTCTGTACTATGTTTATTGAAAATAAAAAAACCCACATGTAAGTGGACCACATAGTTCAAACTCATGTTGTTCAAGGTTCAACTGTATATAGCAAATATTTTCTCTCGGTTTGTGGCTTGTCTCTTGATTTTCTTAATGGTGTCTTTCAAAGAGAAGTTATAAAGTTTGACAAAACTGGAAAGTCATGGTCTAAACACTCTAGTTAAAAGGCAGAGATTGGTAAGTGGATAAAAAAGTAAGACTGTATATGCTGTCTAGAAAGATACAGTTTAAATATAAAGACATAGGTAAATATATACTTTAAATATAAAGAGGCAGGTAGGTAAAAGCAAATAGATAGGAAAAATAGATAGGTAAAAGCAAATAGATAGGAAAAATTACAGCATGCAAACAGGCAGCATGAGAAGATGGTGGAGTGGCTATTTTAATATGTGATAAAGTGGCTTGCAAGACAAATGTTAATATTAGAGGTAAAGAGGGACATTTCATAATGATAAAAGAAAAAGCATATTAGCAAGACTTGGCAATTTTAAGTGTATATATGTCTATTTACAGAGTCTCAAAGTACCTGAATTAAAAATTTATAGAATTAAAGGAAGAATCTTGTAACTCCAAAGTTATAGTAAGATATTGTAATAGTTGTCCTTTGGCAATTGATGGAAGACCTACTTATAAATCAGTACATTTCTTGAGTGTAATTACTTCAGAACACTAGACCCAGCTACTGAAGAATACCCATTCTCTTCAGGTTCACATGGTTCATCAAGTTAGATCATAACACATTTCAATAAATTTAAAATTATCAAAATCCCATGAATTGTATTCTCTGATCATAACAATCAGATTAGGAATTAATATAAGTAAGATAGATAGGAAAAACTGCCCATAAATCTGGAAATTAAACAACAGACTTTTAAATAATTCATGGATCAATTAGCACTTAACAATCTTTTGTCTCACTTTTTTTTTTTTTAAACAAAGGACAAATAATAAGACCTCCTTAACTATTTCTCAGTTATTTAGTGAAGATGAAGTAAGGGAACAGAGGTTAGATTGCTTTGATTGTTTGGAGGTCATATACAAATACAGTATTCTCTGAAAATAAAGACTGAAGCTTTCTCTGAATAATAGCAAAACTACTTCTACTGTTATTTATTGTAGCCAGAGAGGATAATCATGTGCCAAAGGAGAAAAATCGTAGCCACCTTTGCTACCAGCTCCTCTGGTTTCATGATACAGAACAATTTATCCCATCATTTACGGCTGTATTACAAATTCTGTCATTGCCACCGCCACATTCTCCCTTGATTTTTTTTTTCTATCTTGTTTGTGATAAGGGAAGAAAATATTCTTCCTGAAGAATATTGTGTAACATTATGTCCTTAAGAGCAGGCTGGTAAACTAAGGCAGTTGGTGGTGGTCTTGGTGTGCTGCTCTCTTCTTTATCTTTTTATTATTTTCCTTCCTTCCCTTCCTTTCTCCCATGTTCTCTTTCCTCTCCCTTTTCTTTCTCATTATCTGTCCCCTCCACCTCCATTCTGACTCACTTGTCAAAACCAGCCCTACGATGGAATTCAGAACTAATGATGTTACTCTTAGTTCACTGGGGGGAAAAAAAAACCAGTATTTTTTACATTTACCTTAGAGATGTTTGGTCTTGACACTGTGGCCCAGAGTAGTTAAGTGACTTTAATCTGATATAAATCCACTCCTCTGACCACTTGTTACATCTCTGAATTTTAAGTCCCAATGAAGCCCGTGAAAATGGTCTTGCTGAAAGTCCTTTTCCCACCTCTGTGAACTGCCAGGTTGGCTGACTTGATCCTCTCTATTGCTGCCCCTATTTTTTCCCTAATGACTTGAGTTTGGCTCTAAACCTTTACAGTGCTGTCCAAGATCAGTTGATACCATGGCTCCTTCCTGGATCTTTCTCCTCTTAACTAGTCTATTCCTCAGCTTCCTCCTCTGTGATTTCTCTCACGGTGCATCTCATTCTCATTTGGTCATTTGGTCATCTGCCCTTTCTTTCTTTCTTCCTTTCAACTTCTTTCTTCTTCCGTCTCCTACATCTAAACGTTATATAAAAACATCTTTGACATCATGCTTCCCTTTTATCTGGTTTCCTAACCAGACTCTTGTCAGTTCTAGAGAATAGGACACTGCTCTTCACCCTTCTCAGGCTACTTCTGATGAAAAAGCCACTCATTAAACCACATTATGGCCTACCCCATATGTTAACAACTCCAAATGCAATTTATTTTTGGCCAGAAGAACACAAGAGAATAGTGATATTGCTTTTGTTTTTAAGTGAATTTATTGTGGAGATCTCAGTTACTTGAGGCATTCTTAGAGACACCAACATTAGTGCCAGTTGAAATCAGAGGGAAGGAAAAAGGAATAAAAATGATAAAATATTTGGTGACTAATAATTGGTATTGTATTTTCTGGAGGAACTCTTTGCCTACAAAATGGAGTTAACAATCCCTAGTTTGTGAAATGTCCCTTTTTTTACCTCTAGGTTGCTGTCCTATTTCAGGATCAGTCACTACACTGACCTTTAGAGTTATGTATAGCTGGAATCTATTTTATTTAGTTTATACTTTGCAAGACATTGTACTCAGATCTTGACCTGGATGAGCATAATCCTCGTGGGCATACTCAGAACCAAGCGCTATTATTACCTTCATTGTATGAATAATGAACCAGTGTTAAGTCTATGAACAAGATAAACCAAAATTTGATTGGAGCTCACCAACTTTCTAGATATCTCATGTTGGGGAAGTTAGTTAACTTGTCTCAGTATCAATGTTTACCAGGAAAATTGCTACTTGATTGGGATAAAAGGTCACTTGACAAAAGTAAATGAAGGTCTCCAGAGGTATTATGGGTAAAACCTAATAGAAATATTTGTTTGGCCTTAAGTAGTCTGGAGGACAGGAGGAAAGCTGTTCTCATCCTTTGCATATACTTTCAGAGATGCAGGAGAGAATGCAGTGATGACCTGGCTCTTCCAAAGAAAATAAGTTTAAGTTTGTAAAGGCAAGAAGGAAAATGTAACAATGGCTATAGGATACAACCCCCCCCATACAGATGGGCTAGAGACTTAATGGTCCTCAAATAACAGATGTTAATACACCATAATACAGAGAAAAGCTCTAGCTCTGCTAGAATTCCCAGGAAAATTACATCAAATCCGTGGGCTTTCATTATTTCAGGTTGGTTTATATTTGTAGGTAGTATGAAACTTGTTACCTGATTAGCTAGTTATTAAGCAAATACACAAATGGCAAGAGGCCCAAGACTAGCAGAAGATGGGATTTACTTATTTTAAATACATTTTATATGTAGAAAATTCTGCTATGTACTGGATTTATTATGATCTAAGATAGGTAATAGCCGACCTCAATGGGTTTCCCGTAGAGAAGACAAACATTGATTAGATATATAAATAATCAACTAAAGGTATCAATAAGTAACAGAACACATTTTAGGGCATCTAGACACCATATTTAAGTCTTCTCTGATCACTAAATATTCTGTGGCTTTGGGCAGGATACCTAAAACTCTGTTTCTTCCTTGTTGAAATAATAAGGAAATAGTACCATCATTCCAATCTGTTATACAGGGACAAAATATGGCTGGATTTAAAAGTATCCAAATTCTTTGAGCACTTGCAGATTTATAATAACGTTAACATATAATTAGTATCCTGATAGACAGCAATGTTAAACTTGAAAAAATTAAATGAGAAAATTTTACATTGCCTTCATAGCAAAATGCTTGGTGTAAGTAGTCAATAATGTTATTTCCCTTCCATCTTCTTTCTTGAGGAGTAAAATATGCATTCAGACAGAAAATATCCATGTCAGAAAATGGGGAGAGTATTCACAAGTAAATTAGCAGCCTTCTTCATGAATATTTAAAATAGCTAGTATGAAAGCACACTCCCATTTGTGCTAATTTCTGTTATTTTAAAAGTCATCTGTGGTTTTGGCTTATGGAGGATGAATCTTAAAGAATTTATTTTCCTGCATAGCATAATCAGGTTGGAAAGAAATAATCAAAGTGACTATAGAGCCTTTTGCTACTATCAGCGCTAATAAGAGAAAAATCTGATTTTCAATTCATAGCAGCCTGGTCTGATTTTTAAAGGAGGATTGCCTAATGTCAGATATAGATAGATATGTAAATACAAGGGTGGATGTGGGGAGGGAGAGAGAGACAGAGGGGGGAAAAAAAGGGAGAATTCTTCTTCTTGTTCTTCCTATCATAATGGCCAATGGTGATGTAAGGCCAAGTTTCCAATGACTAAACAGTAAGAGAAGGAGATTATTGATGCTTGAAAGAATCTTGTTGTGTTGTTTCTCTTGGGTCCTAATATATCTCTACCGCATAAGAATGAAATATTAGATCTGAGTGTAGTATTTCCATTTGGGAGTAGAGCACCAGCTGTCTTCTTAAATTTCCATGCCACTTAATCTAGCTCTAAGCTTGGTTAGCTTTCAGTTCACAAAGAAGGCAACAACAGTTACACAGGTCACATTTTCAGCAAGGTCTCTGAGGTAATGAAGGGTACCAAGTATGCTAATAAAGAGAGCAGCGAAGTTAATTCCTTGAGGCAAGTGCAAAGACATGGCTCCAAAAGCCACTTTTTGGTGCAATGCAAGAAGTGACCTGGGAATAGAAGGAGTTAACATTGAAAGGCAAGAATTTGAGAGTTTCTCAGCATTGCTAGGGGATTACCACTCAATTAGCCTTACTGATGACAATGTTGAATTTATTACCTGGTACGTTCATTTCTCCCCTCATAAGCATCAAAAGGTACTTAGGGTCAAAATTCCTGAGATGATCATCTCGAGAGCTACTCACATTAAAATCATCTGCTGCATCAGCCCTCTCAAATCCACAAAATAAACTTGCAAAGGATAATGCTGATATGTCCAGTCTAATCACTACTAAGATTTTTCATAGGCTACTGGTACATTTGTCAAAATTTCCAAGACCTTCATGCCTATGCTAGGTCAGAGGGGAAAAAATAGATATTTAAATAAGCTTTGTACAATTCCTTTAAAGAAGTCAAGAAATTCTGTCAGAACATCATATAAAAGTTTTAGAGCTGAGGTCACTCATCTGAAAATAACTTCTCATCTGACTCCCTAATATGTGCTTGTCAGAGAAGAAGGTTTATTAATATTAAATCATTCAACTAAGCCTATACTATGGTAGCATACACAGAAAAATACATGAAAAACAAAAAAAAGCGGAGAGCTACCAAGAAATCATACTGTTATTCAGGTGCATACCTTATACCTCTTTTAAGATTATTAAGTGGTTGATAAGCATAATCCAGAATAAGTCATAGCATCACAGAATATTAATGATACAAACTATGCTGATATATTTCTCTCCTATTATCATTCTAACTACTGCGCAACAAAATAGCATAAAATAGCATAAAATGACAAACACTAATTCTCATGTTAATAGGTCACCTGGCATGGCTTTGCCTCAGCTAAGGCCAAGTTTCCAATAACTAAGCAGTAATGGGCTGTGGGACCGCTAATCTTCGGTCTATGTGGACTATGGATCAATACAAGTCTGCCTTATGTCTCCTCTAGGTCTTCAGATATCTTGGAACATTCTTCTAATGACAAAGTTTGGAAGATCCCAGATACGTGAATAAAAACATGCAGTGTTTCTTAAAGCTTAGGATCAGAACTCTAGCTGTTGGATCTCACAGATGATTACTTCTCCTTCCTTCCACTGGCTGAAGCAAGTCACAAAGAGGAGAAGAAACATGTTCCTCCTAAAGAAGTAGATGGGGGAGTCATTACTGTTGAACAATAAGTGATTTTACTCAAGCTGTTAACAGTAATCTAACCTCCTTATTTCCCAGGGAGGAACGCTGGAGGCACTGGCAGCACTTGCTCTTGTATATGTGTGTGTGCGTCTTTGTGACATGTTTCAGGGAACGCTACAGGTTAATTTCAAAACTAGAATAATAGCAATGTGCTCTAAACATTTTTTTTAATCCATTCAAGAGAAAGCATGAGTGGGGGAAGGGAAGAGAAAGAGAGAGAGAAACAGGCTCCCCACTGAGCAAGGAGCCTGACATGCCCCACATGGGACTCTATCCCAGGACTCTGGGATCATGACCCAAGCCAAAGTCAGACACTTAACCAAATGAGCCACCCAGGCGTCCCTGTGCTCCATATTTTAAAACAGGAAACTCCAGTATATTTTAATATAGTGCTTTATATTTTATACTGTACCCTCTTGGAACTGACATATTTTTCCCAAGTGATAAAATGAACTATTGCTTCTCAAAATCTCATTGTAGGCGGCAGGAAGGGTATGTTTTGATTTTTTTTTAATAGCTTCCTCCTCCATACCCAATAGATATGCACACAAATAAACATACACAGACATCCACACATAACATAGAGGGAGGGGAGAATGAAGGGAGAGAGAAAATACTAAAGTAGAAATGCAATTATTTATCCAATTTAAAGCTAAGCCAGCCCTAACTGAATTTGGAGCTGCAGTATTTTTGCTATTTCGCCCCCCCTAGGAGTTTGGGAATCTCCAGGACAAAATAGAAGCTGCTAGGTAATTTCCTTACCAAGTTTGTCATTTTGTTACAGGAATGGGAAGTGTGGATTGATAAAAAGGGCAACAAACCCAGCAGAGCCAACAATTTCTATTCCTTCTCTTTCAGTAGGGATGGAAAACAAAAATTATTATTTTTAAAATTTACAAGACTTTTTTTTTAATATCTCAGAAAAGCTGGATGTGCTGACAAGATAGGTCAATCAGAAGCTATTGGAAGGAAGAACATTTCCTTTCTTGACATACACCCTATGAATATACAAAAAAGGAATTGCTGTAACAGAAAAAAATACTATTACAGCTGTGACTGGTGGTATGTACCAAACAGCCTGCAAATCTCACCCAGAATCACTCCGGAATTCACTCACCACACATTTACTGAGCTGCAGATGGTCTTCTTGCTTATCTGACGGCAGATATCTCTAAACTGTTGGAATTACCCAACAACTTAACTTTTTGAACAACTTTTCAAAGACTCCTTACAGATTTCTTCTTTACTGCAATGAATGTAGAAGGAACAGATAACTTACACAGCACTTGGTGGATTCATGTTGCGTTGGTTTGTTAATGGAGACACAAGAATATGGAATTAATGCTATCACGGAAAAGGCAAAACTCATACTGCTTGACAATAATGATTTTACTCTCTTACTTAGGATTTTGTGCTGTACCTGTATCCAATTTATGCTTCAGGTTTTCATGGGCTCACGATGGACTACCACATAGTTTATCTCGCAGGTGTTTCTCTCCCAGGTATTTCCCTTACTTTGAGTTTCCATGAAATTAATGGGAGAATGACATATTCCAATAGAAACCCTACATCATCCCCCTAGACATAACCATTAAACTTTCTTCTACACGAATTCAAATTAGTATTTTCAGCACATGAAGGGAGTGGTTCTGTGGTTTAAATATCTTTAAGACAAAATTGGCTTTTCTATTTTATTTTTACACACACAAAAATCTATTTTTTCTCTTCTATCACTACTGTGCCTTCATCTCCTCACATAAATGGAAAAGCTAATCCTAGAGAACAAAAGGAATAAACTCGTGTTTTGAAATGACCACAAACAGATGCAAAAGAACAGGACGCAAAGACCAGTGTTTTTCTTTTTAATGTATTTTATGTTATCTATGAAACTGTTTTTCATGAAACATGCTTTCCAAAGCAAGCAAATCGAAACACCCACCATTGCTTCTAGACTGTGCAGAAGAAAAGACAAGTCAGATCGACCTGTATTAAAATTCTGTCTCTGCAAATTACAAACTATATGACCTTGAATGAGTTACTTAATTTCTGAGTTTTAATTTATTCCTCTGGAAAAATAAAAATGATACCTATTTAATAGAGTTGTGATAAGGATAAGAATGATACATGCAAGGTGCTTGTCCCTTGGTGAGTATTCAGTAAATGATAAAGTTTACTATATCATTATATTTGGAAAATAGTAATGCATGGCAAGCAAGAGTTCAGCCTCTGGAATCAAGGTGCACCTGATTCAAATCCAGGCTCCTCCACTAGCTATATGAAGAGTCACTGATGAGTTTACCTTTACCATAAGACTCAATTTCCTACTTTTTATAGGCTCATAGTATTTGAGGGAAATTCTTGGCCCCTGGCCCCTTGCTTAGTAGATAGTTGTCACTGAGTAAGTGGTAGCCTGTATTAGTGGTGGTGGAATCAGTCGTGGCAATACACCCAGTGAGCCAGTGAAAATCCTTATTTGACAAAATTCTTATAATTTAGTTTTTTGTGGGTAATATTTTAGTCCCTGTTCTAGATTAAAATATAGCAAGATCCTCTTGAGAAGCCCTACTGAAATCACCTTTCTCTACTGGCATCTCACTGACCCCAAACACATATATGCCTCCAAGAGTAAATCCATAATTGTCATTGTGACTTTCTCCAAGGACTCTTTCCATCTAGTCCTAAGGGATGATCTCTCACAAGTGGGGAGGACTCACATGAAGTAGAGGCCGGAGAGGGACAGAGAGGAAGAGATCTATTCTCATCCTTTGCCTCCTTGACTTTTACCTGCATGCTTCCTTGACTTCCTAGGTAATACGGTTGAGTGAAATATCTCCCTGGAGAAAACTTGGACATTTTGAATTTGAAAGACAAGGTTGAGATACAGGGGTGCTCCTGACTCATACACAGGCAGTTGGCTGCCTCAGTTACCTGCTTAACTCCTGACAACCTGTGCCATCTCTTCCAGAGTTTACAAAGCTATGACACTGCTCCTTCAACATCCTGCAAATTTGGTGGGGTGGGCAGCTTGCTGGAAAGATTAATGTCACTGGCCACTAATCTTACAGTCTTCTGCTTATTCAGGAAAGTTATCATTATGTTCCAGCAAGCCAGACATAAAATAAATCTTATTCTATTTAGATGTAATGGGTGGAAAGAAGGAACAGCAAGGATCATTTTTAAAAATCGTTTTAAAACACAATTCTTAGTATTCCACAAATGTTGTTGACATTTGTAATTCAACTGACCAAATTTGCCTTTTCTATTGCTTTCATATAGGGAGGGGGGAAAATGCTCCTTTTTGTTTATACTGTGCAAACAAAACTGGCAATTTTAATAAAGGCAATTTGGTTAATCAATGTATCTCTTTATATACAAACTTCAATTAAACAACTGGCTTGATTGATGTCCCCTCTGTCAGCCTAAGGTAACTATATTAATTTCAGATAGTCTGATTCCTGAACTTTAGTCAAAGGACATTTGTAGGTCTGGCTGCATAAGAATCACCTTGGGATCTTTGCAATAAATAGTTTCTTGGGCCTCATTCCTGATACTTCAGATTCAGAAGCTCCTGGCCTGGGAATCTATATTTCAACAAAGATCTCAGCTATCAGCAGCAGTCTTAAATTTGTCATATATAGCACCAAACTGGTCATTCACATGACAAACAGAGATACTGTAGTTTCCTTAGGATCTCTTCCTCTGATTGCCTTCATGATTTATCAGATTATTTGATCAATCCTTGTAAGTCAGCATACATAACCATGGTGTCTTTTAGAGCACTGGCTTCTAAACTCATGGGGCAGGTGGGGAATATGGGGAGAATACACAATGGAGGTTATTCTCTTTCTCTCTCCTTACTCATCTCTTATGACCACTTATATCTTTCTATATATTTTCCCCAATATGGCAAATAAATAAGGGAATGGATGAACAATGACATTACATTCTAAATAGGAGCGGAGATCCTGAGAAGAGGCAAATTTGAGTGTCCTTGGGGGCTATTTCAAGTTTGGAAACTGTCTTCAGATGAGATTTCCGTAGCATTGACTAGGCTATCTGCAAAGTCTGAAGATGTCTTTGTCATAACCACTGGTTATTACTGGCCAAGGGAGTTGCATCTCTAATTCCTGCTGATGTCAGTCATTTCACTGGTTCCATAACTGATGTCCTCAACCCCTAAATCCAGCCAGCTTTGGCCAGTCCTTGTCATTAATCATAAAGTGAGGGTGAGATATGTGGGAACATTTTTTCCCAACCCTAGGAGAACAGGGCTATGGGTACCTAAGAAAACAGGCATGCATTAATTTCTAAGATACTTAGAAAAATCATTTTTATGTAAGAATGTCAGCAATCTGGCAAAAGACTTTTCAAAGGAAGTCTAGTCTGTTAAAATGTCCCAATATGGGACAAATGTGGTATTTTTCCAATACAGTCAGTTGGAAAAGAAACAGATACAAACATTTAAAAGATCTGAAGCAGCCCTGAGCCATCAGATCAGGATACTTTTGGAAATCTTAGCAGCTAAGATTCTTAATAGCAGAAACATTCACATAGCAGCTAGTGAGCTGCAGAAGGATATGAGGTGGCCAAAAGGTATAAGATTACTTAGGTGGGGGACAAAGAGCTTCTACGATTGCCCAGTTACACATACTCTCAAAGCAGAAATGCCTTCACAGAAAACACATTAAGGATCTAAATACATATCTAGCTTTGACATGTTCCATCACGCTTGTTAGAGGGCTCACAACATGAATTCATCTTTATTCTCCATTTGTTTGGTATGGTTGTTGATGACAAATCCATTTGGGATGGTCTATATTGATAGATGATTGGTATATGGGATCCACTGAATGTCTTTCCAGTCCTACCTCTTTGGAACTTGACACCCTGCCCACAGAAGTGGACCCCTCTCATCTTTATTAGTGCTGTATATCCCCTACCTTCAGACCATAACTGACTAGATAGGAACCACACAACTGATCCAAGTTGGATTGATCTGATTCTTTCTCTTTAGACTTTGATATTAAATTAGCTTAGAAATTACACATGGTAAAGTTTTTACAAACCACTTGAATAGTGATGTTGGAAGACGGAGGTGTTGGATTGTTTCATTTTCTTAAATGGCAATGGAATTAAGGATTAAAACTAGTTAAAAGAGAGAGTTCAGGAACAATTAAATACGATTTTGTGACAAACTTTCATCTCTTCCCACCCACTGATACCAGGAGAACAATGAAACACTGATGTCTGTTTCATTAATAATAAGAGCAATAATTTTTTTGTCATTACATACAGCAAAATGGTTTATTGTTAATATATTCTTGATATACCTTAATGAGAAAAAAGAATGGTTCTACTTCTCATGGCTGGAACTGTGAGTCACTATATCATCGGCCAGCTGACACCTCACTGGGGCTCCCAGAGATGTCTGTGCAGAGGACGAGGCCAATGGCCTACTCTGTGCATTTACCAAGTGTCCTACTCTGAACTCCTGTCCAGAGTCCAGAAATGATAACATCTTTCAAAGAGGTTCTTTACCTTCTCTGCCCTCACCTAACTTCAACTCCCTTTTTTCTATATGTAGTTTTGATGCCACATCAATTAATCAATCAGTCAATCTCACAAACCTTGAAAGATAAACTCAATGAAAAGAATAAAAAGAACAAGTGAGAAGATGGCAGAGAAGTAGCAGGCTGAGACTACATCGGGTAGCAGGAGATCAGCTAGAAAGCTTATCAAACCATTGCGAACACCTACAAATCCAACGGGAGATCAAAGAGAGGAAGAACAGCAATTCTGGAAACAGAAAACCGGCCACTTTCTGGAAGGTAGGACTGGCGGAGAAGTGAATCGAAAGCGACGGGAGGATAGAAGGCGGGGGAGGGGCCGGCTCCCGGCAAGCGGCGGAGCAACAGAGCACTAAATCGGGACTTTTAAAAGTCTGCTCCACGGAGGGACATCGCTCCAGGGGCTAAACCGGGGTGAAGACCACGCGGGGTCAGCATGGCCCCAGGTCCTGCAGGGTCACAGAAGGATCGGGGGTGTCTGAGTGTCGCAGAGCTAGCAGGTATCAGAGCGGGAAGCCGGCTACAGAGACAGAGCCGAGGAGTGAGCTCTCAGCTCGGGGTTACCTTGAACCGGTCGCAGGCTGGGTGAGCTCGGAGTGCGGCCGGAGGCGAGGGAGATGGGAGTAGCCGGGGCTTTTCTCTGAGGAGTGGGGCCCTGAAATCTCAGCTCCTCCGGGCCGGAGACTGGGAGGCCGCCATTTTCATTCCCGTCCTCCGGACTCTACGGAAAGCGCTCAGGGAACAAAACCTCCCGAAAGCGAAACCGAGCGGATTACTCAGCCCGGCCCCTGGTAAGGGCGGTGCAGCTCTGCCTCGGGCAAAGACACTTGAGAATCACTACAACAGGCCCCTCCCCCAGAAGATCAAAAGAAATCCAGCCAAGACCAAGTTCACTTAACAAGGAGAGCAGTGGAACTCCAGAGGAGGAGAAAGCAAAGCGGGGAATTCATGGCTTTCTCCCCATGATTCTTTAGTCTTGCAGCTAATTCAATTTTTTCTTTAAAGGGCATTTTCCTAGGGTCTTTGCCACACTTTTAGTATTTTATTTGCTCCTTCATATACTCTTATCTGGAAAAAATGACAAGGCAGAAAAACTCACCACAAAAAAAAGAACAAGAGACAGTACCAAAGGCTAGGGACCTAATCAATACAGACATTGGGAATATGTCAGATCTAGAGTTCAGAATGACGATTCTCAAGGTTCTAGCCGGGCTCGAAAAAGGCATGGAA
>PISX010018160.1:0-41401 GCA_004024625.1 Mellivora capensis | reverse complement strand
GGGGGTGGGCTCTGAGGAAACCGGGCCTTTAGGCTTTTGTTCTCTGGAGGTTTTTATGTCTGTTCCTTTGTTTTCTCTCCCCCCTTGGCAGCTCCGGATGGTTCTTGGAGGTTTAGAGGAAAGCAAACTGCACCCAGACCTCCCTCCCAGAGAGAAGCCCCAGTCCATTCCCCTCTGGGTGCTGCAGAGCAGGTTCCCATCCGCGATCTCTGGGGACACCTGTGTGTCCTGCTTGTACTCAAAACCACAAGCGGCAGCTGTCTGGGCAGCTCCAGACCCCCAGAGAGGTTCCAAGCGGGGAAGGCACACAGAGATTTTCCCGCCGGCTCAAGCTGGGAGCGATCAGACTTTCTGGGTCCTAGAGCCCCCGCTGGTGCCCGCACGCCTCTCTCAGGAGAGGGGGTGGAGCGCGTCTCAGGCTCTGCTAGCGTGGCGCGGCACACTCGTGGGGACTGCAAAAGTCTGTTTCTGCTCCGGGAGGGTCCCAGCCCCTGCCACAAGCCAAACGCCCTTAGGAGGTCTCCTCGCAGCTCAGTGACCAGGACCTGGTTTCTCTGCTGCACTCTCTCCGGCTCAGCGCCAGCCGTGTCTGCCCTCCGTGGGGGACTTAAGCCCCTGTCCCTAACAGTTCCAATTCCCACAATTTCACCCTATGATCTTTTCTCTTTTTGAGTGCTTTTTATCGGTCTTCAAGTTAATGCTGGTCCCCAATCTTAGGGGACTCTCGTATTGGGGTATTACTTCCCAATGGGTCTCCTCTGGTGGCTCCCTTCCCCTTTTGTTTATCTTCCGATACCAGTCTGTTGTTCCCGCTTGGCTTTACCTGCCCACTGGCGTCTTCTGCCCCCGTAGAGATCCTGACATCCCACTGGCGTCTTCTGCCCCCGTAGAGATCCTGACGAGTAGAATTTTGATCTCAGGCTGATTTCATGAGTGATTGGAGTTCCTTGGTAGGTAATCAGCTCACTTTAGGGGACAGGTTGAACCAGAACATCCTCCTAGTTCCCCGCCATCTTGTCTCCCCGATTTTAGCCATTCTGACAGGTGTGAGATTGTATCTCATTGTGATTTTGATTTGTATTTCCATAGTGATGAGTGATGTTGAGCATCTTCTCCTGTGCCTGTTAGCCAAGTGCATCTCTTCTTTGGAAAAGTGTCTATTTTTATCTTCTGCCCATTTATTAACTGAATTATTTGGTTTTTGTTGTTGTTGAGTTTCATAAGTTCTTTATAGATTTTGGATACTAACCCTTTATCAGATATGTCATTTACAAATATTTTCTCCCATTCCATAGATTGCCTTTTAGTTTTGTTTATTGTATTCTTCAGTGTTCAGAAGCTTTTTATTTTGATGAAGTCCCAGTAGTTCTTTTTTGCTTTTGTTTCCCTTGCCTCTAGTGATATGTATAGTAAAAAGCTGCAATGGCCAATGTCAAAGAGGTTGCTCCCAGTGTTTTCTTGTAGGATTTAGGAACTCATTTAGGCCTTTCATCCATTTTTAATTTATTTCTGTGTATAGTGTAAGAAAGTGGTCCAGTAACAACCTTCTTTATGTTGCTGTCCAGTTTTCCCAACACCATTTGTTGAAGAGACTGTATTTTTTCCATTGGACATTCTTTCCTGCTTTGTTGAGGATTAGTTGACCATAGAGTTGTGGGCCCATTTCTGGGTTCTCTATTCTGTCCCATTGATCTATGTCTTTTTGTGTGTGTGTGCCAGTACCAGACTGTCTTAATGACTACAGCTTTGTATATAGCCTAAAGTCTGGAATCGTGATCCCTCCAGTTTTGTTTAACTTTTTCAGTTTTGCCTTGGCTATTCAGGGTTTTTTTGTGGTTCCTTACAAATTTTAGGATTGTTTGTTATAGCTCTGTGAAAAATGCTGGTGGTAGTTTGATAAGGATTGCATGAAATGTGTAGATGACTTTGGGTAATAAAGACATTTTAACAATATTTATTCTTCCAATCCATGAGAATGGAATGCTTTTCCATTTCTTTGTGTCCACTTCAATTTCTTTCATAAGTGTTCTGTAGTTTTCAGAGTACAGATCTTTTACCTCTTTAGTTAGATTTATTCTTGGGTATCTTATTGTTTCTGGTACAATTGCAAATGGGATCAATTCTTGGATTTCTTTGTCTTCTAATTTGTTATTAATGTATAGAAATGCAACATATTTCTGCACATTGATTATATATCCTGCAATTATGCTGAATTCATGTATTAGTTCTAGCCATTTTTTGATGCAGTTTTGGATTTTCTACATAAAGTATCTGTCTTCTGCAAATAGTGAAAGTTTGACTTTTTCCTTGCTGATTTGGATGCCTTTATTTCCTTTTTGTTGTCTGATTGCTGAGGCTAAGACTTCCAGTACTATCTTAAGTAGTAATGGTGAGAGCGGACATCCTTGTTTTGTTCCTGACCATAGTGGTAACGTTCTCAATTTTTCCCCATTAAGGATAATAATAGCTGTAGGTCTTTTGTATATGGCTTTAATGATGTTGAGGATGTCTCATATATCCCTATTTTGTTGAGGGCTGTTATCAAGAATGGATGCTGGAGTTTGACAAATGCTTTTTCTGAATCTACTGACAGGATCATATGGTTCTTATCCTTTTCTTTTCCTTTTCCTTATTCCTTTTCTTAATGTGGTATATCACATTGATTGATTTCTGAGTATTGAATCACACCTGCAACACAGGAATAAATCCCATTTGATCATGGTGAATAATGCTTTTAATGTACTCTAGAATTGATTTGCTAGTATTTTATTAAGAAATGTTGCATTCCTGTTCATCAGGGATATTGGCCTGTAATTCTCCTTTTTAGTGCAGTCTGTGACTGGTTTTGGAATCAAGGTAATACTAGCCTTCTAGAATGAGTTTAGAAGTTTCCTTCCATTTCTGTTTAAAGAAACAGTTTGAAAAGAATAGGTATTAGCTCTTCTTTAAATTTCTGGTAAAATTCTTCTGAATTCTGGCCCAGGACTTTTGTTTTTTGGGAAATTTTTTATTACTGATTCAATTTCTTTGTTGGTTATGGGTCTGTTCAAATTTTCTGTTTCTTGCTGTTTCAGTTTTGATAGTTTGTACATTTCTAGGAATTTATCCATGTCTTCCAGATAGCCCAGTTCATTGGCATATAATTTTTAATAGTATTATCTCATAATTGTTTGTATCTCTGTGGTGTTGGTTGTGATTGCTTCTCTTTCATTTGTAACTTTAGCTATTTGGGTTCTTTCTCTTTTCTTCTTGATAAATCTGGCTAGGGAGCTAACGATTTTATTAATTCTTTGAAAGAACCAGCTCTTAGTTTAATTGATCTGTTCCACTGGTTTGGTTTGGTTTGGTTTGGTTTCTATATCATTTATTCCTTCTCTGGTCTTAATTATTTCCCCTTTTTTTCTGGGTTTAGTTTTTATTTGCTGTTCCATTCCTAGTTCCCTTTGGTGTACAGTTAGGTTTTTCTTGCTTCTTGAGGAAGGCCTGTATTGCAATATGCTTCCTCTTGGGACTTGCCTTTGCCACATCCCAAAGGTTTTAGACTGTCATGTTTTCATTTTCATTTGCTTCCATGTACTTTTTTTTTCTTTTTTTAATTTCCTGATTAACCCATCCATTCTTTAGTAGGATGTTCCTTAACTTCCATGTATTTGTGGTCCTTCCAAATTTTGTCTTGTGGTTGACTTCAAGTTTCATAGCATTGTGTCTGAAAATAGGTATTGTATGATCTAAGTGTTTCTGTACTTGTTGAGGGCTGATTTGTTACCCAGTATGTGATCTATTCTGGAGCTTTCTGTATGCACTCATAAAGGATTTTATTCTGCTGATTTAGGATGAAATGTTCTGAATATTTGTTCATCTGATTCATCTGATCCGGTGTGTCATTCAAAGCCCTTGTTTTCTTGTTGATCTTCTGCTTAGATGATCTGTTGCTGTGAGTGGGGTATTAAAGTCCTTTATTGTTACTGTATTATTATCCATGAGTTTATGTTTATTTTTAATTGATTTATATATTTGGGTGCTCCCAAGTTGGGGACATAAATATTTATAATTGTTAAATATTCCTGATGGATAGACCCCTTAATTATGTTATAATACCCCTCTTCAACTCTTGTTAAAGTCTTTTGTTTTAAAATCTAGTTTGTCTAATATAAGTATGGCTACTCTAGCTTTCTTTTGACATCCATTAGTATGATAAATTGTTCTCCATTCCCTCACTTCAATCAGAAGGTGTCTTCAGGTCTAAAATGAGTCTCTTATAGGCAGCATATAGATTTATCTTGCTTTTTTTTAATCCATTCTGATACCCTATGTCTTTTGATTGGAACAGTTAGTCCATTTACATTCAGAGTGATTATTAAAAGATATGAATTTAATGTAATTGTGATATCTATAGTGTTGGTGGTTCTGGTGATGTTCTCTGGTCCTTTCTAGTCTTTGTTGCTTTTGGTCTTTTTTCCCCACTCAGGGTCCTCCTTAATGTTTCTTTCAGGGCTTATTTAGAGGTCACTAATTCCTTTAGCTTGTGTTTGTCTAGGAAACTCTTTATCTCACCTTCTATTCTGAATGACAGCCTTCCTGGATAATGTATTCTTCACTGCATATTTTTCCCATTCAGCATGTTGAATATATTCTGCCACCTGCCAAGTTTCTGTAGACAGATGTGCTACAAACCTGATCTGCCTTCATTTGGAGGTTAAGGACTTTTTCCCTTGCTGCCTTCAAATTCTTTCCTTGTCTGTGTATTTTGTGAATTTGACTATGATATGCCTTGGCAATGGTTGGCTTTTGTTAAATTTAGTGGAAGTTTTCTGTGTTTCTTGGATTTTGATGTGTGTATCCTTCCCCAGATTAAGGAAGTTTTCAGTTATAATTTGCTCAGATTAACCTTCTGCCCCTCTTCTCGTTCTTTATCTTCTGTGACTCCTTTGATTACAACCATTATTCTGTTTTAATAAGTCACTGAATTCCCTAAGTCTATCTTCTTGACCCTTTACTATTGTTTCTTTCCTTTTATCTTCATTATTTTCCACAATTTTATCTTCTGTATCACTGACTCATTCCTCTACTTTGTCCATGCTCATTTTTATGGCATCCATTCAGGTTTGCATCTCAGTTACAGCATTTTTAATTCCAGCCTGACTTATTTTAGTTCTTTTATCTTTGCCATAAGAGATTCATATTTCCAGTGTCAGGGTGCCTGGGTGGCTCATTTGGTTAAACATCTGTCTTCAGCTAAGATCATGATCACAGGGTCCTGGGATTAATTCCCACATCAGACTCCCTACTCAGTGGGGAGTCTGCTTCTCCCTTTCCCTCTGCCCTCCACCCCCCACTTATGTGCTCTCTCATTTGTAGTGAAACTTGGGGTTATTCTCACTCACTCACTCTCATTCTCTCTCACTCTCTCAAATAAATAAATAAAATCTTAAAAAAACAGAGATTCTCTAGTGTCTTATGCTTTTTTCAAGCCCAGCTGGTATTCTTATAATTGTTGTTTTAAATTCTAGTTGAGACACCTTCCTTATATCTGTATTGATTAAACTTCTGGCCATCATTTCTTCCTGTTCTTTTTTTGGGGGGTGAATTCCTCCATCTTCTAAAAGTCATTTTTCCAGTTTGTAGACATGCAACTTTGTTCTCTAAGATTTCTAATCGATTTCTTGGATGTTCAGAATGATTTGATATTTATCTAGCTGTGTTTTGGAGAGGAGGCAATCTTTGTGTCACCTTACTTTTCTGCCATCTTACCTCTGGTCAAGCCTCAAATGGATTATTTTTGAAAATCCCTAAACTAGAACTATATTTGCATAGTCTAGGAAGAATTAGTCTTAAAATATTCTCCTGATTTACTTGTTAGTTTATATACTGACTACAAAGGACCAGACAAGTTCCTGAATTCTACAAATATTAATTCCTTTCAGTCTTCTAACATAGCTGTGAGTTAGGTGCCATTATTCTTCTTATTATCATTATTATTTAGGAAAAATGAAAACTAAGACAGAGAAGAGCTTAAGTATGTTATCCAAGGTCACACAAACAGTATAACTGGAGACATTGAGATGAAAACTCAGGCAGTCTGACTTCAGGCTCCACAATCGTAGCCACTCTCCAATGTTCTTCCTTAGTGCCATAAAATGCTTATGCATATTAGAAGTAATTATTCATATATTCAAACTCAGAAAGTCCTTGCCGGTTCCCAGAAATTTAGAACTATGTAACTGAGGCATTAGTTCACTAATTTATATCCATAAGCCATGATTTTAAAAGATTAGCATTCTTCTGGGGGGGATGCTTATGTAATGAAAATGGGTACTAAATATTTAATAGTAATTTAATTTTTAAAATATGCTTTCTAATCTCATATTATTGGCACCATTTCTATAATTTGCTTTTATTTATTAATTTTTTTACTATTGGATTCTGTTTCTTTAAGTAAATTAAATTCATTTGAAATGCTACCTCAGGAAGGATAAAAGTTATGTATTCTTACAGCATTTAGAAACAGCTAATATATTTACTAAATGACTATAAAAGGATGATTACCCCCAAAAAAGGGCAAATTGTACATTATCATTACTAAATGTAATGCCCATGAGAATGAAACCAGGCAGGTGGATATCAAACATATTTCAAATTAAGAAATGAAAGAATGGGTTACTGTCTAACCCTGACTGCCAAACAAAAACAGACATTATCTGATCCCTGTCCACAGATGAACTTAGTGGTGATAGGTACTTAGATATTAGCCTTTGATTAGTCTATAGTGCAGCAAAGTAGAAAGAGGTACAAAGATGGTAATACAAGAAAAATAGTGAAGCACCTAATAGAAATTGGGACTTTAGGAAGGGTAATTTCTTGAAATTGGTTTTAGATGAGTCAAATTGGAGCTAGGTCATAAAATTATAAAATCACAGAAAATGTTAAGTGATAGGGGACTATAGCTCAAACAAGGCATCGGGATTAGAGATATAAACTTGAAAGTCTTCTGTACAGACTTAGGAATTGAAACTAAAAAAGTGGATTAACTGTATTAAGGAAAATTTGATTACTGTACCGTTAGGCCTAAAGAGGATGCTAAACATAATGTTTATGAGCCCTGTCTTTTAAATGAGACAGCTGTTAGCCCTGCCACAATTTAGCAGTATAAATTTAGGCAAGTCAATAAAACCTTTCTAAATTCTAAATTCCTAATCCACAATGGAAGTAATATGTATATCACTGTGGTGGGCAGAATTTTAAGGTGGTTCCCAAGATTTCTGTCCCTTGTGTCTCTGCCCTGAGTGATTCCCTTCCCTTGAGTGTGAATGGAATCTGTAAATATAAGATGGTCATTTTGTGATAAGGTTATGTTATAAGGCAAAAAAGTGATGGCATTGTCACCCATGATTATGTTAGTTGACTAAAGGGAGAAGCTGGAGAAACGCACCCCCAGGTATGGCAGCAAGCAGACATCTGTGTTATAATCTGCTTATCACATGGGGGCCACATGAACTGCAGGTGGTCTCTAGGAACTGAGAGCAGTCCTTCAGGGGTAGCCAGTAAGAAAAAAAGGACGTTACAACTACTTCCTAAAAGGAAGGAATTTTCCAATAACCAGGGAGCTTGGAAGAGGACCCTGAACCTCAGATAAGCTGACAGCCCCTGCCCACACTTTGATTTCATAATAAAGAAACCCCAAGAAGAAGACCCAAGTAAAGGAAATTGTGAAAGAATACATTTGTCTTGTTTGAAGTCACTAGATCTGTGGTAGTTTATTGTGCAACAATGGAAAATGTATATGCTCATAAAGGCAGATGACTAAATATTACAAAATGCCTAGTACAGTAACTTCCACACAATAATATATGATAATTGCTGCCTTGGTAGCATTATGATGCATCCTCCTGAATCCTATTTCTATTTCTAGATTGAAAATAAGTACCAGTTTCCATACAAAGGCTTAAAGAAACTCATCAGAAAGTAATGTTTTAGTGCCAGTTATGTAGAATTTCTAAAGAATTTTGATCTGTATTATCTTTTACTTCACTATGACCTTTTATCTGATTTCATTATAACTTAAAGGAATATCTAAAAAAGTAGTTTGAAAAAAGCATTATTAGTAAGAGTTTGATTGTTGTTCTTTTGGTTCTTACTTGCTTTGTTGTCTTAGAAGTTTTAAAAAATGACAAACATATTGATAATGATAAATTTTCTTAGGCCCAAATATAATGTTGAAGCATTAATGAGATTTTTGTTTTGTTAAATGTTTTGTGAAAACTGAGTTCAAAGTAAATTTAGGCATTAAAAAGTTCACCATGGAAAAAAAAAGGTCAATTTTGTAATGGTCCAGAAAGAAAAGCTGTGAAACTACCATGGAAAATAAGAAAATAGTCTGAGATGGTTTGAATGCAAGACTGTAGAGTCAATTAGCCCACGCATTTACACACACGTCTGCTGCTCTGCTTATGCTGTGCCCTCTACCTAGAATGCCCTTTATAATCAGTTTTACTTTTGTGCAACCCTTCCCTTAGAAATAAAAATATGGATAGCAAGTTATCCCTATGTCTATATCCTTTGCTATAGTAAGCTTTACTATAGTATGAATTTCTTCAGAGAAAGTGTTTTTGCATTTCCAGTTACTGGCATGGGTATGAACTTAATAAATGTTTGTTAGGTACAATTTAATGAAACTTTACTTAGAATTAATATGCTCAGGTATTTGTTTGGCAAAATTAGGTCCCATGTTCTTATTGTATTATCTCCATATTCTTCCGTGAGTTAAAAGTAAAGTGACCTAGCAAACTAATAGTCTTGGTAGCATTTCTGTGTGTGACTTTTAGTGATTATGGTTATGTGGTTTCAAAATGGCCATCAAGAAAATGCAGAAAATTCAATCAATCAAGTAGTATATCTATCACAAGCCAAAATTACTCTAATTTTGTTGATAATGTTTTCTGATTAAACTAATTATTTTTATATTATGTAAACATACCTGATAAAATAGTTACTTCAAGGAAAACAGTCTTAAAATAAGATTTTAGCATTATATGGATAAAAAGCCCAAGTCATTATTTTTTTCACATTTCTTCTGTACATGGGAATTTAGTTTGAATTACTGAGGAAAACCAATCCTGCAACATAAAAATAAATTCTATAAATCATATGAAAAATAAAATTCAATGAATAGAATATGCACATGGTATGATGATTATTTAAAACGTATCTTAATCAGGATAATTCTCTCACTTAGCAAAATATGCATGTTAAGCATTTGTTAAACAAGTGATTTCTATCCCTTTGCCTATTTTTTTTATTATGTAAGATCCTTTTTATAATAAATCTACAAAAGTTTTCAGGCTTATAAGAAGTATTTTATGAGGGAAAAGTTAGTGTTTAAATATTGGGATAGTATTTTTTAAATTTAGAAGTGCTTGTGGAGAATGAAACTAATAAAAATAACAAGAAATACTAGAAATATATTTTTTTTTAGAAAAAATTCATAATAGCAGAAGTTTAAAAAAGAGACCAGGGAAAGCTTCCAAAATCACAATAGCTCTTCTGGTAAAGTGCAGAATTTTACGCATTACATCAATATTTTTCCAAATCTAGCTTACAGTATCTTATAGAAAAATTTTTGAAGTGTTTACACCTTCTCTCCTCACAGCCTTAAGGTTTTTAGTCAAGTAGAACAGGAGTCAGAAAACCTTTTATGTAAAGGGCCAGAAAGTAAATATTTTAGGCTTTGCAGACCGTACAGGCCATGTCACAACTATTCAGCTTTGCCACTCTACCATGAAAACAGACATTGACAATATATAAATGAATGGGCCTGGCTCCAATAAAATTTTACTCACAAAAACAGGAAGCATTCTGATTTGACCAGCTTGCCAAATCTTGATGTAGATTAATGTTAGCAATTTTATAGCCATTTTCATAAATTTTATATGGCTTATATAAAAATAAGACTATAAGAAACTATCTTCACAGTTAGTAGTTGACTACAAGTGAACATAGTCATTATAACATTTTATAATTCAAGTAAAAATACCAAAATTCTATCTTTTGTATCTATAGATGCTTACTATGGTGAAATTTATCACTGAAACTAACTTCATCCAAAGAGAACAGATTGCATGTGTAGAATTTTTTTCTCCATTTTTCTTACTCTAGGAACTCAGAAATTACATCTCCCATTTACTGAGTGAATACTACAAAATGGGGCTCATTCCTTAGCCTACAAATATCATGGTTATTTACTTCTCACAGCCTAATGAAGCAAATAGTACATTGCCCATTTTACATGTGAGTGAACTGAAGCTAAAGAGACTATATAATCCTGACTGCAGCAACTATTAAGTAATGACAGATCTGAAATTCAAACCCCAACATGGCTTTCAAAGCCTATGCTATAGTTCTACAGTGATTAAATGAGTGTGAAAACATTCTTAAGTCTAAATTCTTATTTGTTCCCAATGAAAAAGAGACTTATTCTTTTTTTTAAAGATTTTATTTATTTATTTGACAGAGATCACAAGTAGGCAGAGAGGCAGGCAGAGAGAGAGAGAGAGAGAGGAGGAAGCAGGCTGCCTGCTGAGCAGAGAGCCCGATGTGGGACTCGATCCCAGGATCCTGGGATCATGACCTGAGCTGAAGGCAGAGGTTTTAACCCGCTGAGCCACCTAGGCGCCCCAAGAGACTTATTCTTATAAAAGTTTATAGCTTGGTATAAGGCTATGTATAATAAAGCTTACAGATTGGAAAACATTTCCAGATATATTTTGTGTATTATAATACAGTTTGGATGTTGGTTCTTGAGCAACTACTTTTTTTTTTTTTATTTTATCAGCCAATAGCTACAAAGACAGTTTCCAGTTTCCAATCAATGTAGCCTCAAGGAATAAACAGAATCAAAAATTGCTTTATAATTACAGAACTCAAAATACAGCTTAATTTTCATTTGCATTGCCATGATGCCAGTGCAGTATTTGTATCCTGACACTGGTCTTGGACAGATGATGTGAATGTAACACTCTCCCTGAGACCTCATTCATAGTAATGGTTGTAACAAAAAGAATTGTTAAAAAGTGAAGAATCAATTGGCCTGAAAACATAATAATCTTATTCTATGTTCTTTAATAGATATTTAAAGAATTACTATGTAGAAAAACTTTGAATATGGAAAGCCTCTGATTCATTTAAAAGAATGGAGAAGTAATGTGTAAAGAGCTACCAATCCCACAGTTAGTTGTCAGAAAACTAAGTTCTGATACTGAACTTTTACCACTTAATTGATTACTTTGGAAAAAATCACTTAACCTCCTTAAGCATCAGCTTGCTCAGCTGTGAAAGAATTGGGGGAGACAGTAGAGGGTGGGACAGCTATAAAATTCTATGATTCTGTCACTGAGAAGAAGATTACTAAAATCCACATATCTAAGCATTTGGGCTAATCTCTTTATAACATATTACAGAGCCGTATAATTTGCCCTGCTCTCTTCAACTTTTCCATCAGTTAGATGGAGATGTAGTCTGTTTATCAGATTTCGAGGTGAAACAAAGCCTAGAAGAAAAGTGAATATGAGGGATGATGGAATCAAAGCCAAAAAATCTTGACGGGCTGGTATAATAGGCCTACTCAAATCTTACAGAATATATAATAGAAATAAACATGGGTCCTTATGTGAAGATATTAATAGCTCAAGTATACTTAAGTTTTCATGCTATAACATTAGCCAATGGAGTATCTGGCTATGAGAACTCATTTGTCATTTATAGATCTGTAATAGATATCTTTGTAGTATCTTTAACTCCCCATTCTTCTCTACTATTTCATAGGACTCTTAAGCAGAATTCACATCTTGATAAGCCTGCTTATCTGTTCCCTCCATGTTGTCACCCAGGCCTCTGATTATTATTCAAAACTAAAATTATCTAGTTTGAAAAATTGATACCCACCATAAGTTCATGGCCAGAAAACTACCTGAACCTTCTCCATAGTTCATAAGTATTATATCTGGTTTTTTCAATCTTCCCCAATCCCTACAGTGACTATTTTAAATCTTCTCCACATTCTCAAACTTCATGACTTCACTGTTCTCTTCTGTCTCAGAGGATGAATTTGCGTCCTACTTTTCTGAGAAAAATTATTGCCCTCACATGGCATCTCTCAAAATTGACTTCTGGATCATCACTCATTAGTTCGTTCTTTTCTTTATTACTATAGAGGAAATTTCTAAGCTACTAACTAAGGCCAATTCTTCCACCCATGCACTGGCACTTGTGATAGATATTTCTCATATTGTGGGTGTCCATCTTTTTTATTGCCCTTTCTATATTTTATAAAATCCCATGTTATAAGACCTGTCTCTGGAGCATGACACATGACTCACATGTCTACCTGGCTTACAAGTAGGCTACACACACGATAGAGCTTCTTACCAATCAGGCGAAATTCTTTAATTCTGCTTACACCAATGACAGTGAGTTTTGCTTTTTGCAACTAAGGACCCTAAAGAATGCAGATTTTATTCCTTCTCTCCTTTATAGAAACTATGAAATATTCACTCTCCGGTATCTTCAATTTCTTCCATTTCACTAGACCCTCTCAATAGCATTTAAACTACTTTACTCTTTCCCATTTAATAAAATCCTCCTAAGAATTCCCATTACTGTGCAGCTACTGCCCTATGAGTCTTCTCCCTTCCTCAAAAAAACATTCATTTAGTGCTTCTAACTTGGTACTTCTAATTCCTTACTTCCTGCCATAATATAGGCTGATCTAGCAGCTTTTTATACAATTCAGGACTCTCTGTTACTAAAAGGCTTTTTTTTTTTTTTTTTTTTTTTTTTTGCTTCTCTAATGCCACACTCCCTTGCGATGCATGCCACTTCAGCTGTCTTTTTTTGGTCTCCTCTATTTACTCTCACTTTTCACAGTTCCTTCTTGATTTTAAACTTCATTTTCTTCTTCATCTGCTCATTTTCCCTAAAAAAATCTCTTCCATTCCCATTGTTCACCTTCAATTAGCAATATTCCTTTACTTGCAAAATTTATATCTTCAGGATAGACCATACCTCTGAATTTCAGGCCCAAATAGTCAATAAATATCCAATAGACATCTTCACCTGGATGTCTCGTTAAGTAGCAAAAATTGTACATTCAAAGCTGATTTCTGATCTGCACGCGCGCGCACACACACACACAGTCACCCACCAGTGGTTATTATACATAGCACACACCATTCACTCAATTTGCCTGACAGAAGAAATCTAACAGTATCAAAGGTCAATGTGGAGTAATCTAAGAGTATGTCTAAGTACTAAGTATGAAATATATATGTATATAGAGATATTTAATATTCTACTTCATTCTTTATCCCCTTGCTTGTATTATTTATGTGAGGTGAAGTGTAGAAAAAGGAGTGAGAAAGCCTTTATGTTTCCTCCATGCTTATTTCTTTTTGAAAAAGATTCTTGAGATTCTATGTGCAAAAAAATACTATTAATCACCAGGTTCACACTGTGTAGCACTTTATGATGTATTTTTATCTTTAATCCAACAGAAATCTATATCCAGCTATAGAAAGGAGACAGAGTGAGCCTACCAGCTAAACAGTATGTTTGCAGTCTCTAGCTGTGATTTCAAAGAGGCTTCTCTGGAAGCAGTTTTCTATCCCACTAGTTTTTAATAGGAGAGGGAAAATTGGTTTACAATATGAACTTTTAAACTTTCTCTTATTTTCATGCCAATTGCTTGCCCCACACTTGAACCCAACAATTTCCCATATATTCAAGTGTTTTTCTACTCATAGTTCTTAGCCAGAATCAAAGCAGTTTAGCTGAATGAGTCTGTGCTGTCATATGGGCCACAGATAAAAAGACCAGACACGTAAGTGGCAGCAATTCATGGACTTTCTAATGTACTTTTCTCCACTTTTGAGCTTATTGAACTAAACTACTGAACCTTTTCAGTCTTATCTTTGGATTTTGACCTTCATTTGTCCAAGTTCTTACTGTATTTGAGGCATTTCAACTAATGAAATAGTATGCTCATGTAGTTATTGTCATAATTATTTACTATATGTAGTAATTTTTTCTTTAATTTTTCTAAAATTTGTGATTATTTTTAGTGCTTCCTAATTGTGTAATTGATAGTACATTAGTGATCTCAGAATGTTTATAGTAGACTAAAAATTATTTTCATATTATGTAGATATCCAATTCTTAAAAATGCTTTTATAAGTTATTGAAGAAATGAAGGAATGATAGGAGAGGCCAACGAATGAATGGGACAAGGATTGAATAATGAAAAGTAAAGGAGGGTTGAAGAAAGTGAGAGACTTTGCATAATTAAGTGCCAGGTAGTATTAGGGTCAGGAGAAAAAAAAGTACTTTACGCCTTTGTCACAGGTTTAAAGTTGAAGAAGAAAGGTGTAATAATGCTAGGCAAATGGGCAGTGTTTACAGAGTTAGCAACTGTGTGTTCAAAACTGGGAAAGTGCAAAACCACAGTTTATTAACCACATACATAAAAGGGCCAGTGTAAGGTCTCTTTGCTGAATGCAATGGCAGTAATATCTATTCTGTATGTTTTAGAGATTAAGAAGAGAGCCTTGAACTTAACAGGGTCTACGTTGACATTTTCTAGTGGTGTGACCTTGTGCAAGTTACTTAACCTCTCCAAGTTGCTGATTCCTCATTTGCAGAAGGGGATAATTATAGGGTTTAATTGAGGACTGAAACAGATTACCCAAGTAAAAATAGTTCTAAGCACAGTTCTCACACTAAGTGAGAACTAAAAACATATTAGACATTATTATTGTTAGAATAGTATGGAAGGAATGGCACAGGGATGATGGGGTTCAAGGGACAGGGTCTTCCAGGCTATAGAGTTACTGACGAAAACAAATCAGGTGGAAAATGGGAAGCATGGCAGTCAAGGATAGAACCCTCTGGCAATCAGTCTTCCATAACCTTTTGAGAGTCAAACTGTATGTTTAAAATACTCAGTTTTAGAATTAATAAGTAGCACAGTCAGTCCTCAAAGGCAGACATTTCTAACTGTGCAACATTCAGAAAATTGCTTTCCTTTTAAAGAGACTTAAAGGTCTCGGCTGTCTTCCCTTGGAAAAAAAAAAAAACATAATAATAGTACTTTTGAAACCATTGCCAGGCATGTAGTAGTTATCAATAAAGGCTGGCCAGTATTAAAGTGTGATTCTGATTCTCCATATTCTCCTCTTCTCTCCTCCCTACCTCATTCCCTCTTCATCCTTTCCCCTCCCCTCTTCTTCTCTTTTCCTCTGGTTCTCTACTCTCCAAAACTGCCCCCCTCCAGTCCATTTACTGTCTGTCTCAAATTATCTGTATTGGTGAACTGAATATAGATGTTTACCATATTTTTCTATATAATCCTATAAAATGAATAATGGGCAATATATATAGCTTATACATAGAATGACTTAAAAAATGAATTATTGATGGCCATGACTACCAAAACTAACCAGTGTAACAATGTTTTGGGTTTTTGTTTTGTTTAAAAATCTATTTGTTTATTTGTGAGAGAGAGAGTGTGTGTGTGAGAGTGTGGGGAAAGGGCCAGAGGGAGAGGAAAAGAGAAAATCTCAAGCAGACTCCTTACTGAATGTGGAGACCTTCTCAGGGCTTGATCCCAGGACCACACGATCATGACCTGAGCCAAAAGCAAGAGTCAGACACTTAACTGAATGAGCCACCCAGGCGCCTCTGTGTGACAATGTTAAAACAGAATGAGACTAGTGGAAATGTTATGGACTAAAAACCATTTAGAAACTATAGAATTTTTCTTTAAAGAGAAAAAATAACCCACAACTTTGTGGAAGAGAGATGACTGAGTTTTACCCAGAACATCTGCACGTTTTGGAGACTTATCACTATTTTTTGAAAGAGTAGAAATTGATGGCTGGCTACTAAGCTCTTGTAAAAACCAGAGGCTTTGAATTTGCCTACTGTATTAAGAGATCCCCAAAAGGGTTAACAGAGTCAACTGGTTATCACTAAATTCAGTTCATCCCCATTTATAATGTACCTACAACCTGAGGAAAGGTTTTAATTAATTGCTAAAGCAGGAAATTAGAACAGTGTCTTGTTTTCTTCTCTGTGTTGCACATGCATGTATGTACATGTGTGGGGGCATACATGTGACTTCAGTCATCTGCTGGTTACTTCTACATACTTACTCCATTTGCACTACAAACTCAGACTAGCTTTATCAACCTCTGACTGCTAAACTCCTCATCCTCCGGGGTTTCCTCCTTGCCTCCATAACCCAGGTCACTCAGACTTGAAAACATCAAGTTCTTATTTGACCTTAACCCACAGTCTACTCATTGTCAAGTCCTGTTTCTCCTAGTTCAGAAAGTCCTTCCCATCTATTCCCTCCTCTCTTTTGATGTTGCCAGCATCCTTGATTTGATTCTTACTTTCACCACCTGAACTGTTGTTACAGCTTTTTAATTTAAATTCACAACTTTTCACTCTTCTTAATTCAAGTTCTCTGTACATTGCTGGTACAATGTATTCCTGGTATTCCTGAAGGACAGTTCTAATTTTGCTGCTTCTCTGCTCATAAACGTTTCATGTCTCTGGCTACAGAATGAAGTTTAGTCTCTTTATTTTGGCGTGCCAGCCCTCTAATGCTCCTCCTCCTACTTTCCAAGCCTACTTTCTGTTATTTCCCCTTCACACAGCCTGTGCTCTTGGCCAACTGAACTCTAGACTTTTCTCTGTATACTTAGCAGGCTCTTCCACTGTTCCCCTTTCTCTTGCTCTTATCTCTTTCTGGTGATGTAATAAGCTCATTATTTGCTGAATGAAATAATTAATTGACTAATTTTCCCAGTGTTGAAACACTTTGAATTAAGGATCAACATCTGATGCATCTTGGAGCTCCCTGTGCCTTGAGCAAAGTTGATTTAAAATATGTTTTAAATGAAAAAGTGTTTAAATATCCTTATCCCAATTAAGGGTTTTAAGGGATTTACCACATGATTTTTAAAAATAATATAATATTCATGTTCAGTTATAGCCTTGTGTTTTTGCTTACTGATAAACTATTCGCCTAGTTTACAATTTTCTGTAGGGTGGGAAAGATTCTTCTTTCTTGACACCATCTTTTATTGTATTCTGCTTTCAGGAGATTGATCCAAACCACACTGCTCTGTCACCCAGGCTTCAAACTTTTTTTTTTTTTTTTTAAGATTTTTTTTTTCCAGAGAGAGAGAGAGTGAGCACAGGCAGGCAGAGTGGTAGCAGAGGCAGAGGGAGAAGCAGGCTCCCTGCCGAGCAAGGAGCCCGATGTGGGACTCGATCCCAGGATGCTGGGATCATGACCTGAGCCAAAGGCAGCCACTTAACCAACTGAGCCACCCAGGCGTCCCGGCTTCAAACTATTTTGAAGTTTGGCATCATCTAGGTCACTTTTTTTCTCTAAAATATTCCCTCTCTTCTGTACCATATTTCAAATTTTGTCTGTTAGACAGGGATTTTTAAATTACATGTGAATGCATCGTCCTCTACTAACCCAGTAAAAAATAGATTGAAAAAAAATCACTATGGGTACTTGAAATCTATGCAAGAAAAGAGATTTTGATTTCTAAGAGGTGTATCTTGAGGACTAAAAAAGAGAACTTATCTCTAATTATGTGAATTCGTTTTAATAAATATCAAATTATAACACTAAATTAATATTACTTCAATTTGGTGATTTTGTTTTTGCAGTCCCCAAAGTAATCCTTATGATAACCATAATAATGTGATTCAAATATGAAGGGATTTTTATATTTTAAAAATCATTATGTACAACTGTAGATTCTTCTTTATATCTTATAATAAGTCTACTATTCTAAAGATAAAACATATTAAATCCATGCTTATATTAGTACTTGATGTAGTAAATACATATGAAACATATATTGTTCATGAAACTATAGTTTATCACAAGCAATGGCTATTTTTAATGAAGAAATTAAAGAAGTTTGCTTTAACTTCTGTAATTGCTGTAACTAATTGCTGTAACTAATAGCTTCTAATTGGCAGGTCAGTTGCCTTGGCTTTGCCATATAGAAAGAGTTTCTTAAATTGTAATTTAAGATATTTCTATGAATTAGCAGTGTTATTACCAAATTCATCATTTTAATAATAGGAGAGGTCTACTTCCATTCACCCTTGAAGTGATAGCTACTTGCTTTTCAATAATTTGCAATTTGCTTCCAGGGTTTTCCTAGCAAATCTCTACATACTCTATCCACACTTTTGAAATCCTTAGGAATTCAATATTCAGTTTAAACAGTCATTATTTATAAAACATGGAGAATAACATTATACTACATATTTAACTCTAAAATTATCTACAAAGGGTATTTTTTCATATTTTTGGAGATAAAAGGTATAACAAATAATACAAAATATCTTTTTTTTTCCTTGTTTAACTTGTGATTTCTATTTTGTTCTGTTTGTTTTCATTTGCTTTTATATGTGTGCATGCATTCATGAATCTATATATACATGAGAAATACTAGAGAAGAAAACTGTATATATTCTATAAATTAATAGGCTTTTGATTCCTCTGTGCTCCCAAGGAAATTTTACTGTTGGCCTCTAAGCAAGTATAATTGAGTGAGATGGTACTATTCCTGATATTTCATATAGTCTACTTGATAGCAAAGATGATGACACTATGCTTCTATTTGTAGCAATAGTAGGCACATGAGCTATTCTGAAAAACAGTCCTACTAAAAATCAGTTAAGATGTTTGATAAAATAAAGTGAGCATTCTCTTAAATGCATAGGTGACTTTTTACAATCATTCCCAGAGTTAAAAAAAAAAAAAATAAAGAAAACACTAAGGGCCAAAAACCAGAAAGGGATCTAAAAAAAAAAAAAAATGTGTGACAAATAGTAGAACCACAGCATTTGCTGCTTTCAGGTACCAAGAGATAAGGGCTTTAAGGATAGTGTGAGTTGCAAAGAAAACAACTCTGTGGCTAGGTAAAATCAAGAGTTGAAACTGAAAATTGTTCCTTAAGTTTAGACCTCTAAGGGACTTCAGACTCAGTGGAAAGGTAGGGGTAAAAAAGAACCTACAAGCAAGAAAGACAAGAAAAGTGGTGTTCAGCCACTCTTGCCACAGGCGTATAAGTCACACCCTCCCCAAGAATCTTCAACAGACCTGCTGTCCTCAGTTCTGATTTATACTGCAAATTTGTTTGAAGATATTCCAAAGTAGAAATTAATATAAAGCAATCTCAATTTGAAAGCCTCAGGATATTTGGAAGAAGCAAAAGCAAATCCACTTTTGCAAATCAAAATTCCATAAATTAGGTCTCTATAGATTCTCACCAATAAATATTAATAAACAATAACTGTAATAAAAAAGAATACCAGCTAAAACAGACTACCTCAAGCAAAAGCTGCAGAAAAAAATAAACAGCAGCATTATAACCCCAAGGATTTTGGATATTAGATTCATTAAATTCAGAAATAAAATTACCGTATTTAAAATGCTAAAGAAAATACAAGAGGGAATTAAATTAAGAGATACAGACTTTCAGTTACAAAATAAACAAGTCACAGGAGTGAAAAGTATAGCATAGGGAATATAGTCAATAATATTGTAATAACTTGGTATGGTGACAGATCGTAAGTATACTTATTGTGATAAGTGTTATGTAATGTACAGAATTGTCAAATCACTATGTTGTGCACCTGAAATAATATAATATTATATATACTTAAATAATAAAAAATTTTAAGAAATAATTAGCTATAATACCAACTGTACTTAAGTGATAAAAAAAATTTTAAGGGAATTTAAAAATAAGGAAGACAAAAAGAGTCTATCACAAAATGCCAAACAATGGAATGAAATATATAATCACTGAAAATGTAATACATGAATTAAGTAGCAGATTAGATACAGCTGAGAAAAGAATTAAGTACAAGAAATTAGATCTGAATATTTTAACACTGAGGTCCCCGGTAGCTCGCCGTGATCGTATAGTGGTTAGTACTCTGCGTTGTGAATATTTTAACACTGACAATGCAAAAATGCAAGAGAAGTTAAAAAATATGATGACTGGAAAGAGAAGGTATAGCATATCTAATTATTCTAATATATTTCTAACTATTTTAAAATAGCAAAAGTGGAATCCAACTAAGAGAAATAATACCTTCAAATTGCAGAGGTAAACTAAATGTCAATATACAAATGCTTGCACAGCTAAACTTTCATTGAACAATTTGGTCCAAGTAAACATATCTTCAAGAAAAAAAAAAAAAAAAGAAGGTTATGAGCAGGAAATACTCATGAAAGCAACTTGAAAAAGAAGTACTTCCAGAATAAGGAAAATGATTCCAGAATTGGGAAATTAAAAGGAAAAAAATTCTATAAAATCAATAATTTGGATATATTACTTCAGTTGAAATAAAACAATACATAAAAAGATGCAAATTCCTTAAAATTCTCTATGATGTTGTTTTCAGTGAGTCAAATTTATCCTTGGTCTTATTTATAGTTACAGATTATCTGCCAGCCACCTGTAATTTGTTTTTTCCTTTGGATAAAGATATTCTATGTGCTCTAGATGAAAGGACACACAAAAATTTTCTAAGTGTCAGGCCCCTTAACTTCCATGGGAGTATATTCCCATCATTAAGCACTCATATATCTTATGAAAGCATCTACACTCTATTTTCCGTGTACTATCAACAGGTATTATCAGCAGTATATCATCAACATAGTAAAAATTCTCAGAAGAATAGGTATTGATTCTTCTTAAATGTTTGGTAGAATTCCACTGGGAGGCCATCCAGCCCTGGACTCTTGTTTTTTGGGAGGTTTTTGATTACTGATTAAATTTCTTTGCTGGTTTTTGTCTGGTCAGGTTTTCTCTTTCTTCCTGTTTCAGTTTTGATAGTTTGTATGTTTCTAAGAATGCATCCATTTCTCCCAGCTAGCCCAATTTGGTGGCAAATAATTGCTCATAATATTCTCTTACAGTTGTATTTCTTCAGTTTTGGTTGTTATTTCTCCTTTTTCATCCATGATTTTATTTATTTGGGTCTTTTCTCTTCTCTTTTTGATAAGTCTGCCTAGAGGATTATCAATATTATTAATTCTTTCAAAGAACCAGCTCCTAGTTTTGTTGATCTGCTTTACTGGTTTTTTTTTTTAATTTCTATATCATTGATTTCTGCTCTAATCTTGATTGTTTCACTTCTCCATCTGAATTTAGGCTTTATTTGCTGTTCTTTCTCCAATAACTTATAGGTAGAAGGTTAGGTTGTGTATTTGAGATTGTTTCTTGAGAAAGTCCTGTATTGCTATATACTTCCCTCTTAGAACTGCCTTTGCTGCATCCCAAAGGTTCTGAACTGTCATGTTTTCATTTTCACTTACTTCCTTATATTTCTTAAATTCTTTTTAATTTCCTGGTGACTCATTCATTCTTTAGTAGGATGGTCTTTAACCTCCATCTATTTGTGGTCCTTCCAAATTTTTTCTTGTGGTTGACTTCAAGTGTTAAAATATTGTGGTCTGAAAATATTCGTGGTATAATTTCAGTCTTTTTGTGCCAGTTGAGACCTGATTTGTGACCCAATATGTGATCTGTTCTGGAGAATGTTCCATGCGCCCTTGAGAAGACTGTGTATTCTGTTGCTTTAGATGAATGCTCTGAATATCTGTGAAGTCCATCTTGTCCAGTGTGACGTTCAAAGCCTTTGTTTCCTTATTGATCTTCTGCTTAGATGATCTGTCCATTGCTGTGATTGTTGAAGTCCCCTACTATTATTGTATTATTATTGTTCCCAAGATAGGAGCATAAATATTTACAATTGTTAGATCTTCTTGTTGGAAAGATCCCTTTATTATGATATAGCATCTTTCTTCATCTCTTATTACAGTCTTTGGTTTAAATTCTAGTTCATCCAATATCAGGATTGCTACTCCAGCTTTTTTTTTTTTTTTTTGGATGCTCATTGACATGATAAATGATTCTCCACCCCCTCACTTTCAAGGTGTTTGGAGGTGTAAACTTGGGTTTACTATGAGTCTATGGGTCTTAGTTTTTTTTAATCTATTCTGGTACTCTATGTCTTTTGATTGGAGCATTTAGTCCATTTACATTCAGAGTAATTACTAAAAGATATGAATTTAGTCCCATTCTATTACCTGTAAAGTTGCTGTTGCTGTAGATTGTATCTGGTCCTTTCTGGTTTGTTACTTTTGGGCTCTCTCTTCACTCAAAGGATCCCCTTTAATATTTCTTGCAGGGCTGGTTTAATATTCACAAATTGCTTTAGTTATTATTTGTCCTAGAAACTCTCTATCTCTCTTTCTATTCTGAATGACAGCCTTGCTGGATAATGTATTCTTGGCTGCATATTTTTCCCACTTAGCACTTTAAATATATCATGCCAGTCCTTTCTGGCTGGCCAGGTCTCTGTGGACAGCTCTGCTGCCAACCTTTATGTTTTTACCCTTGTAGGTTAAGGACCTCTTTTCCTGGTCTACTTTCAGGATTTTCTCTTTATCTTTGAAATTTGCAAGCTTCACTATTATATGTCGAGGTGTTGTCCTATTTTTATTGATTTTTGAGGGGGATTCTCTTGGCCTCCTGGATTTTAATGCCTGTTTCCTTACCCAGATTAGGGAAGTTCTCAGCTATAATTCTGTTCAAATAATTCTTCTGCCCCTCTCTCCCTCTCCATATTCTGGGAACCCTATTATCTGGATATTATTTCACTTTATGGAATCACTGGGTAATCTAAGTCTCCCTTCAAGATCCAGTAGTTGTCTTTCTGTCCTCTTTTCAGCTTCCTTGTTTTTCATCATTTTATCTTCTAAATCACTGACTCTCTCTTCTACTTCATTTATCCTCAGGCTCTAAAAGAGCCTCGACTTGGGACTACATCTTGGTAATAGCATTTTTAATTTCAGCCTGACTAGATTTTAGTTTTTTAATTTCTACAATTAGGGATACTCTATTGTTTCCTATGCTTCTATGCAACTAGTATCTTTATAAACATTGTTTTAAATTCTAATTCAGACATTTCTTATATCCATATTGATGAAATCTGTGGCAGTGAGTACTACCTCCTGTTCTTGCTTTTGGAGTGAATTTCTCCATCTCATCATTTTTTCTGGAAAAGAATAGAAGAAAGAAAGAAAGAGAAAAAACAATAACAACAACAACAACAACAAAGAAGAAAGAGAAAAGATAATAACAACAACAACAAAAATAAATAAATAAGTAAATAAATAAGGGAAAAAAACAACAACAAGAAACAGAACAGAACAAAGCAAAATACTAGATCCTGGGTGTATTTTGGTCTGCTTGTTGAAAGAAACTAGATCTCAAAATAGGAAAGAAAGAAAAACTTATACATATATAAGTCATATATATATATATATATATATATAATACAATGAAAGGAAACAAAAGAATTTGTATATAGATATAGATAGATTTATAGATATATATTTTAAAATAATTTTAAAAATAAGAAAATAGCTTAAAAATAATACTGAAAGACTAAAGAATAAAAAGAAAATGAATGCTATGTGCTGTTTACCCCAAGAGCTGTAGCTTTGCAGTTCTCTATGATCAGGGAACTTAGTGCTAGCTGCTTGTTCTGCTGGTCCTTTGGGGGAATGGGCCTCTTGTGCTGATTCTCAGGTGCCCTTGTTTTTGTGGAAATGCCCCTCCCTTGCTAGGGGACTGGGCTCAGTGTAAGTGTCTCCAGATTCCACTACATGGTGCTGTTTTGCTCCTTAAAGGCTTCTAGCAATGATGAGCAGTATGAAAATGGCAGCACCCCACTCTCTAGGCACAGAGCTGAAAGTTTGTGCACCCCTACTCTGTAGTGAGTCCTCACAGAAAAAGTCAGTCACTCTTGTCTCCCTGGTTTCTGTCCAAACTCTGTGTTCATCCAGCATGTGACAGTGTTTTTATCTCAGGCACATGACTGAGTTTCAGAACTCCAAATTTTACAGACTCCTACTGCAAGGACCCACACTGTTCCTCCCAGGGGAAGGAGGGGGGAATCTCCCCAGGTTCTGCCTTTTGCTGGGCCCCTGCCAGGAGAGTGGTCACCTGACCCTGCAGCAGTTCACAGTTTATGGCAACAAAGAGAAGAAAGCCTGCACCTGGACTTGCTGTTTTCAGAGAACTTCCCCACCCCCCTGTGCCTGGGAACTCTGCCACACTCAGGCATCCCTGTTCTTCTTGTGACCCTGAGGACCCTGAGACCACACTATCCCATCTGGGATTCTGCCCTGATTTGCCATCCAAGCACCTTTAAGCCAGGGACATACCCCACTGTAGCAGGCTTCTAAAAGTTCTGATTTTGCACTCCACTTTATAGTACTTTGCAGTAGCCTCCTTAAGCAGGCTCCCTTCCCTCAACCATATCCTCTGATATACTGCCCCAAGATTAAATCTCCACACCTCCTACCTTCCAAAAAGTAGTCACTTTCTTTTTTTTTTTATTATTATTATTATTTTTTTATTTGTCAGAGAGAGAGGGAGAGAGAGAGAGCGAGCACAGGCAGACAGAGTGGCAGGCAGAGGCAGAGGGAGAAGCAGGCTCCCTGCCAAGCAAGGAGCCCGATGTGGGACTCGATCCCAGGACTCTGGGATCATGACCTGAGCTGAAGGCAGCTGCTTAACCAACTGAGCCACCCAGGCATCCCAGTAGTCACTTTTCTATCTATAGAATTGAAGCATTTCTTTTCACAAATCTCTAATTGATTTTGTAGGTGTTCAATATAATTGATAACTATCTAGCTATATTACAGAGACCAGAAAACATTAGGGTCCCCTACTCCTCTGCCATTGTAAATCCTCTCCCCTATTATTTTTTAGTAATTAATCCTTTAGGAAGAAAGAATTATGGACTTATTAACTGGTGATATTCCTTTTAATCACAGAATTTAATAAAATTAGAATCATAAAATAAGTATTTCTAAATTAAAAACAAAATATTTATTAAAATTGCATTTCATCAGTCTTATTTTCACTTTATAAACTTAGTGATAGGATTTATATGATGTTCTTTCTCAGGAACATAATAAAAGACTCAACAAAAACATTCAATTAGTATTTTTTAATTTCTGTTGAGTAGAACAGTCTATTTCTATTATAAAGGAAGAATAGCAAGCAATGTTATGTTTCTTTTAGTACCAGGAATTACAGTAAAGTTGTAGATGGGTTATTTGTGACTCACCGCATTTGTAGCTTTACTTGAATGTTAATATGTCAGTTTCTGGTGTTAGATCATAGAAGACTTTTATACAAGGCTAAAGGGATTAAAACTCATATTGTAGACAAAGGTGTTCCATTCTATTCAGAATGAATAACACTGATGCTGCTCAGATGCTGTATTGTGTTCAGGGTAAAGATATTAATCTCTTCTATGTTTTCTTTATCATAAAGAACTCCCTGGTGCTCTCCTGAATAAAATTTCAGGAGAAATTCCAGGAGAAAATTTCAGACATTTCAGAAAATTCTGAAACTCATAAAAACTTCAGGAGAAAAAAAATGTGTTGTTGTTATTAATTGACTGTGGTTCTGATTCATACCACAGAAATATATTTGGTAAAAAAATTTTTTTGCCAAAAAAATTTTGATAAAAAATATTAAATTCATCTACATTTTTAACATGAGATGTTCAGGACTCTAGGTTCTTATACCTCCCTTTGACAGTTTGAGTTTTATTTTTTAAATATAACTTAGGGATTTAAGAGGTCCTCCTTCTCAGTTAATTTATTGGTTTTCCCATGAGTCAGAACTGATTTTAAATTTTGTTAACCATATAAAAGTTAATATAATTACATAGATTACCTTATATGATCTTTTCAGACAGTTAAACATTGCAGATGTCTATGTTGCAATCAGAAGTCACCAATTAACCACTGTCTGCCATATTTTGTAAGATGTTTCATACATATTTCTGTATAAAGACCCTGGCTTTTTTTCATTTGTAATTGGAAGAAAAATAAACTTGGAGTATGTTCAAATAGGATTGCTTGAAGAGGCTTTGGAAACAACAGGAAAACACTCTACCTAACCCCAGTTAGTCTTGTTTTCCCCATTCAGGGCAGTTCTGTTTTCAAACATAGCCACTAAACATGATGATAATGAAAATTAATACAGTTAGAAAGCAATTTGATAGCAAATGTTTATTGCTTGTAATTTTTGTTTCCTGTCATAACTTTAGTAAAACCTGTCAGCTCTGAAAAAAGATTCAAGTGTGTGAGCTGGGAAATAGGCAGGTGTGCCTGAATTATACAATATATATGCTCCTGCAAAGTAATATGGAAGTCATTTTTTTAAGCAAATTGAATTATATTTTTTGTTGGTGGTGGTGAGTTCACTACTTCTCAGAATGAGAAAACCTGATTATGGATCCAAATAATTCAATTCATATGTGAACCTTTATATAAAGTCTGTTTTCTTCCAGAATTTTTTTTGTGTATTTATCAAACCACCAAAAAAAAAAAAAAAAAAGGCCAGAAGCCCCACCTCTGTAGTCTTCCTTATCCCATTTTAATAATGAGGATTTTTTTCTGTATCTTTTTTTTCTAAACTGCCACAAATGATCGTTTTATCTGTATTTGTCTAAGAATGTATTTGCCTATACTGTGCAAAACTAGTCAGGCCATAGAGTGATACAAAGATGGCTCAAACACAGAGCTTTCCATCAGAGAATGAATAGTATAAAAGGGTAGATGAGGTAGGTTTTCTCAGACCCTCCCTTTTATCTAGTATTAACATTTCACATGAGGCTTAGTGCTCCTAGGTGACAGAAATGTCAGAAAAGATGGTCAAGGGACACCCCCTAAAAATTTTACCACATCAGAAGAATAAACGCTACCAACTTCGAGCTTGAGGTTTCCTTGCATGAAGCTAAAATCTAAGGTTTATGAGGATGAGGTCTTTATTTTGCTCACTATTGTATGCCTTGACTGATACCAGGTATGTAGTATTTACTCAATAAATATTTGTTGAATTAATAAGAAGAACACATTAGTGACTTCCAGTAGGACAGGTAAAATTAATATAAAGAAATAGTGTCTAAAACCATATTATGGTATAACTAACAGACATGCACTATCCAAGATGTTGCCAAGTTATATGCTAAAAATTCTATTAACTTAAAATCCATCTCTTTGTAGTCTTAGTCATTTTTCTCTACACCATCTGCATCCACATTTCACATTCAAACTTCTCCAGTATAGAGCTAGCTACATTGCATTTTAACTTGATTGAAATATGATTTTTCTCCCTGTAATATATATTAAAAACTTGATTGGCATATATATTTTACCTCATATATATATACACATACACAAGCAAAGCAAAAGCAAAGCCAAAGTAGCTTGTGTGTGTGTGTGTGTGTGTGTGTGTGTGTCTAGGCAGAGGCAGAGAGAGAAGACTAAAAAACTGTACCTTCACAGAAAGTAGGGCAGGAAATACAGGAATGTTTTCCAGGGACTAGATGTAGACCCCTTTAGGAACGAAATATGGTCTAGGGTCATTTTTATGTTTTACCCAAGTGGTTTTTCTAGTCAGGTGACCAAGGCAGCCTTAACATTCCCCTCAGTTTGACTAAATTTTAGACAGGCTCTTCCCGACTTTAGGCTCCAGACCTCACATTTCTTAGAGCATTTATTTTGGAAAACTTACACTTGTAAATTCTTTCTTTGGCTCCTCTGAGATGTAAATCTTGGTTTTACAATGCAGAAATATCTTTCTTTAGGACCTAGAACCATCTCTTCGCCATGTTTGCATCAAAAATGCTAGTGGCCCTATCTCCCAGTTTTGTGGGAGGGTAGGAACCAAACTTCAAGGGTGTCTTTGCTCCAAGTTGTAAACTAAATTCTGTGATGAAGATATGAAAAACCTTATGTTTTTTAGGGGGTAAGGCCAATTAGCAAACACAGGTAGTTTGTGGTCCCCCACCTCAGCTCTTAAAAATTCTACAATTCTTCTTTTCACTTTTCATTACACTCTTTGTTTTGTTAAGCAAAGACTGAATTCTGGCCTCTCTCCTTTATTGCAGTAGCCCTCGATAAAGTCTTTGTCTGGTTAACTTTGTCCAATGCAGCTTTTGCTTTGACACAGGCAAGTGGTTGTCAACAGAAGGAGTCTGTGCTACAGTGAAAAATCCATATGGGACCAAGTTAGAAGTGACAAACCAAAGGCAGGCCATTGCACAAATCCTAGGAGTTGTAATTGGCAAAGGATTTCTAAAGAATGTACAAATGATTGTGAGTCAGAGGGTTGCCAGATTTAAGAACTAAAAATATAAGACACTCAGTTAAATTTGAATTTAAAATAAATAATTGTTCTAGTATATTTCATGAAATGCTTCGTACACACTTACACTAAAAAATTATTGTTGATCTGAAACTGAAATTACACTGAATGTGTTGTATTTTATCTGACATTTCTAGCACAAGAGAAAGAGTTTCAAACATCTGCTATTCCTAGAGAGCGAGAGCCTCTTGTAACAGCTTCAATCGCCAGTTCTTACAGCTCTCCTTTACTGTGTACTTCTCTCTCCTTTCCACTCGTCTCGCCTCCTCAACATTCAGAGCCAAAAGGGTCAATAACAGCAGCTAACATGAATGGAAGGTGGTTAGACAAGAAAAAACAGAAATCAGCTTCCTCCTGTCCCTCAAGGCAGATAGAAGTGTCAGATGCCTTATAGGTCTTGGCTGGTGGAGGAGGGTAGGCCAAGTCTTATCTCTGAAAGAAGATTTAAGTGTTGATACATTTCTCAGACTGGATATTGGTTGCTGAATCATTATAATGGTAACTCAGAAAAAAGGCAGGACTCATAAGAACTGCCAAGTTTTCATGGAGAGCCAGAGGATATTTCCCCGGTTGTGAAAGAGACAGAAAATTAAGTTGCATTTCCACATTCCATGTTACACTTATCAGCGTACCAAGTCTATAGATCTAAATATGAGTATATAACAATAAAATAAACACTTTTCAAGTTTTATATACCTCAGTATTTTGAGATTATCATTTAAAAGATTAATAATTCTAAAAAAATTTACATATTATAGTACTACCACTTACAAAATACCTTATCTAAATATTATTAGAAAGCAGTAAATATTAAATATTAAGAAAACCTTGCTGTGTGACAATTTTCTAATCTTTTTGTGTCACAGATTTTTTTTTACTTTTTATTGAGGTGTAATTATATCAAATAAAATTAATGATTTTAATTTGATGTATAGCCATTCATATCAGAATATTTTAAGAATTTGATGAAAATTATTATTTCATATATGCAGGCACACAGATTTTTTTTTGTTGTCCATCCATGAACAACAAATTAAAATCCTTGCTTTGAGTCTTTTCCTCTGGACTGGGGGTTGATTATTTGAGACAATGACTTCAAATTTAATGTATTTACATATCTAAATTTCTTAATACTGGAACTAATGTTTATAATATCAGTGTTGTCTTAAATGAATGCTAACTATAAATGCCATGTCCTTACCTAGTTGATTAGCAATAGGATGCTATCAGAACACACTAACATGCAGGGGCTTTTTTTAGATGCAGGTTTATTATTTCCATCTTTCAACGGGAACTCCTATATAGAACTGCCTTTTCTTACAACCCTGGATGAGTTGAAATTTGTGCCAGAGAAGGAACATAACAGAGCTGTTACCATCTACTTGACTATAAAAACAAGCACTTTGAATGGAACTATTCTCTACAGTAAGTATTAAATGTTTGACTTCCTATATGTTAGGTTTCTTTCTGAAATGTTAACCAATGAATTATTCATTTAAATATTATGGGAAAACTTTTCTAGCTTTGTCCATGAAGCATTACCAAAAAGAAATAGTTCTTTCTAGTTTTCTTTAGAAGTTTCTTTAATTTATGAGTCATTCAATGGAACATGACTTACAAACAGGCTCTGAACCAGCAATGAAGAATAGAGCAAGCATATGAGTTTGATGGCATATGGCTATAGCAGTAAAACATAAATGCTGCAAATGTTTGAGAGCATATTTTTGTAATATAAATCACTAAATATCAATTGAATTCAATACGTGGTAACTTGGAAGAAGGTTTTCCAAAGCTGGGATTCATTTGATAATTGGGAATAATCCTAACACTCTTTGAGCATTATCCTAGCTGGCTTGAAAAAGAGTAGTATTAACAGTATTTAAGGAAATGCCTCTATATCCAGGGTTCTCTACATTATGCAATGTCCTCACAAGGATTCCTATAATCAGAATTTGCAGAATTCTCTACTTTTATAGCTAAACATCACTAAAGCAGATTAAATGATGTATTCCAAATCTGACAATTGTTTTATTTCTCTTGAACTGAATGTACCCTAGTTTTAACAATTCCCCATATTGGATATATAATGTCTTCAGTACTTGAATAGATTATACACTCTAGAGCAATTCATTATTTTGAAAAGTTTTTCTCCTCTACTTTGAAATATTTTGCAAACTGATTCATCATCTGTACTTTGTAAAAATATTTAAACCTTTATATTATTTGGCTATAAGTAAAACACTTTAAAGAAACATTTTTGGAAAACTAAGTGCAATTAGAAGTTTTGAACATTAGAACTGAAAATTAATATTATATTTTAGAAAGAAACTAATGTCAGAATTAGACCAAGAGTGTAGTTCTATTTCTATTTATTTCCCAGTAGTGTAAACACCCAGGTTTAAATAATGGCTTTAGAGTGTCTGATTTATTTATATTTAAAGAGAGAGAGAAAAGAAGAAAAGGAAAAATTTTTTTATATACAAAACCTAAGTTGTGGTGGACGACCATGAAATTTGGAGGTAATCGTATATTGCAGGGGAAAGGAAACAAACAAAAAAACAAAACAAAACAAAACAAAAAACAGAACAAAAGGTACAAACATAATAATTTAAAGTCACAAAGCAAAGTGATTTTTCTGGCTTTGCAATTTTTTAAGTTATATAAGAATAAGAAGGTGTTTCCTCGAAGAAAGTATGTTTTTATCAACTAAGAACAGCTCATCACCAAAGAAGCAGCCAACCTCTGGGAATTCTCGTCCTCTGGCTCATGCTCCTGGCTCATATCTGTACTTCCACTCAATGTGCTCTTTTTGAACACCATAAAAATATATGCCAAGCATATGTACACCCTGTCCAAGTTGGTACTTTAATTTAAACCAATAAACCCAAGCTGATGTTAGTGCCATAGGGTTATTTTTGCCTTTTGCAACCAATGACCTACCAAAATAAAACTAGAAGTTAATAGTAAAAGAAACAGTACCATTGTAATGATTATCAGTTTCTATCTTTGTCATACATAATTGTTGTCCCAGCATTGGATACATAGAAACTATTCACTCAAGGGAGTTTCATAGCCTGTGAATGTAGAAAATGTTTTTGTCTGGAAAGCATTCTTTTCATTCATTTGTAAAGTGGTAATTTAATCCTACACTGTTGGGAATACCTCAGCAGAATGTTTCATGGTGTCTTGCTTTCAGTCCTCTTTGAATTTATCAACCTCATAAAAACCTCACAACAGATGAACACAAAGATTTTTGTGATTCAGTTAAACACCCGTAGTTTAAAAGGTGTCCCTCAATTTGACTTAAGGGCTAATCTTTCCTTTGAAATCAGTATATTACATGTAGGAGCAATTAAGAATAGTGAAGAAATTAAAACAGATGTTTCATTTTAGAGACTAGGGGTTGATTTTTGTTTGTTTTTGTTTGTTTGTTTGTTTTTTACTTTTGTCATTTCATTCCCAGACATTTCAGTAAAAATTCAATTCCATTCAACAAACGTTTATTGAACACTTGTGTTTTATATCATCCAGTTTTAAAGGGAAAAGGATAGAGAAATATCAGGTTGATAAGCCAATGTCAGCTTTGAATTATATTCCTAGTTCAAAACTGTAGATTTATCTTTTCTCAGTTTGCCTCACCAACTAATTGATGTTGAAAAGGAACAAAAGGAAGATAAAACTGGAATCCTTATGGGGTTACAGCAAAAATCCTTAGAAAGGATAGTTTAAAAAAGAACTCTCTGTGGGGGAGAGACAGCTCTGAGAACAACAGTCAAGATGAAAAGAAAGCTTTGTGATTCTGCCACTGAACCAATTCAGAATTCTGGAACCCCGTCAAAGGAGCTACTAATAGGTCATGGGAGAAGGGATGAGACCACACAAAACTCTTTAGGTGCACTTTCAGAAAATGAGCTCCGTTCGGCAAGCGCTATCAATCGGGAGGTTTCGTCATGGGATATATTACTATGCAGTTGAATCCATTCTGTGCTGCTTCTTTGAAAAGAAATAAGCATGCCCTTTGAAAGTATGTGATCTTTGAGAATTAGGAGCAGACATCTGACCAAGTTGCAGGAGGCAAATTACATGAGCAACTCCAGGAAGAGAACAAGATTCAGAAGCCATCTTCATATTACTTAATATTTGTGTTTAAGAAGGAAAGTAAAAGAAGGACTAGTCTTAGATATTTATTCCAGGTTAGAAATTGAAAGAACAAGAAGGATCACTAAAGCCTCCTTTTTTGTGCATTGAGGGAAGACCAAAAGAAGAGATTTCTGATATTGCTGAAGAAAACAAATGAAATCTAAAGAATCATAACATCTGCCTTTCTCTATAAAGTGATTCCCAATAGAATATACCATATCTTCGTTAGATACTTACTATGCCAAAGTCAATGAAATCCCACAGTATTTCCTTACAGTGTATTAAAAAACATCTTCTTTTCTTAGAGAAAAAAAGTGTGCTCAGTTTTCATCTATTTTACAATGTGCACTATAAAATATCTTTGTCCCTCCTTAATAGCTCCCAGTGGAGCTTGCTCCAGGCGGATATGGGAGGCAGTGGAGTTGAAAGCATGGATAGATAAATTCATACATTACCTTTATAAGATACACAGAGATTGCTGTTCATTGTATCTTTTTTTTAATGACAGGGATGTCAAATTCAATAAATTTTAACTGAGTGCCTAGAAAGTGCATCACACTCTGCTAGGCACTGTGAGCTATATACAAAAATGAATAAGAAATTATCTATACCCATTATCACCATTTAGAGGAGAGAGAATATGTACATAATTCTGTAGAAAGCTGACTGTGGTAGGTCTTATAATGAGTATAAATTAAGAACTGGGTTGAGTAAATGCATTACACTAGAAATCTGTTCTTATGTCTCCTTACTAACTAAGGAACACCTCCTAACCTGAAATTGTGTTTTACATCTCTCTTCCACCCACCTCCTGAGTACTTTCACCAGTGCCTTGCCTAGAGTAAGCTTTTTTAGAATTGTTTGTAAGGTTCCCTTGGTGAGTTACCCAACTTGGATGGTCATGATGAAAAATTAATAGGTATTGACACCTTATTTTAGGAAATTATTCTGTGAGTAAGTAAGCAAAAACAAAATGGTGTAGATTTCAAGTCTTTACTCAAAACATAGCTTAAATCAAAGATAACTTAACCCTTGGTTTACTTTAACAACCAGGGACAGAACAAGGGTTGGCAGTTTTTTTCTTTAATGGCTAGGGAATAAATATTTTTACAGGCCACACAGGCTCTGTCACAACTGTCCAATTCTGCCAGTGTAGCACAAAAGCAGAAAAGACATTATGTGGTTGTGAATGAATGTGGCTGTGTTGCAAACCAAACCAAAACAAAACAAAAACCTTTGCTCAGAAAACCAAACAATGGCAGAATTTGGTCCATGGGCCATAGTTTGCCAGCCCTTTCCTTAATAAGATATGACTTATTAAACTTCTCTTGAAAGAAAACAGTTGTATTAAGAGAAATTAAACTCTTTCTGCATTTGAAATTTATGAAGAAATCAGAGATACACTCTGTTTCTGATGTAGTTACATCAGGAAATGGACCAGCAACCTCTGGTGGACAGAGGTAGGAGTAAAAACAAACAAATGAGCCCATTCAAAGATTGAAATTGCTGCCATGCCCATCTCAGAAACAGTATAATCCAGTTATTACAAAAATGACAGGGATGCCTGGGTGGCTCAGTTGGTTAAGCGGCTGCCTTCAGCTCAGGTCATGATCCCAGCGTCCTGGGATCGAGTCCCGCATCGGGCTCCTTGCTCGGCAGGGAGCCTGCTTCTCCCTCTGCCTCTGCCTGCCACTCTGTCTGCCTGTGCACTCTCTCTCTCTCTCTGACAAATAGATAAATAAAATCTTAAAAAAAAAATGACAGTGGTGCTCAACTCCCTGGCTCTGCCATCTGGGCAAGTTACTTAACATTTCTGTGCTTCCATATCTGTAAAAGGGAATAATATTTTTTTTAATAATACCAAAGATATGAAAAATTTGTTGTAAGGATGGAGAGAGTTACCACATTTAATGGGCTTAAAACTGTGTCCAGTGCATGGTAACATGAAGTAAGTGCTAAATATCTTCTTCAGAAATTGTTTTAATTCTTCCTCCCTCATAATTTGCCTGTTAAGGAGTCTTGGGAATTAGATGCCCAGGATGCTGTATTCTCGTCCAATAGCTGTCATTATATTGCATCCATTTGATAGATGTATCCACCCTGGGAAAGAATATTTAGACTATGAAAAGTCTTAGAATCAGGAATGACAGTAATGGGGCAAACAGTAGATGCAATTTTTGGTTTTCATTTTTATCCATTTCATCCAAATGAGGAGGATTCATTTCCTCTAAGAATGTTGTATTGTGAGTTGTATTTTCTTTTCTGATTAAGCACAATTAGCAGCCTAGGCAAAATTAAAATAGGCTCTCAATAAATTTTAGAAACTGGCCCAGAAGCTGCTCTGCAGCAGCATGTAGTAAACATGTGTTAATAATTCATTACATGTGCCAGATAGCTGCCCCAAAGTATCAGTTCTCCTGGAACTTCTCCACCTGCTATCCTTTCCCTGACCGACAAGGTCACCCCAGCCACGTTCTCCAGGCTCTAACTACTAACTACATGTTACTGTCCATGTTGCCACTGTTGCTCTAAGATGTCTTCAAACCCTGAGCTACTGCCGCTGAGATTGCTACTGAGTGTTTCTAGGGTGTACAAATGCAGACCTGTAAGGAGAGCCAGGAAAAGGGATTTTTCAAGCTGCAGCAAAAACATGTGCTCAATAGAGAACTCCATGCAAGCTTAGAGAATAGTTTTTATTATATGCCTTGAAGGTGGCACAAGGGATGATGAGATCATCCGACTGCAGCCATAGGCAGTCCTGATTGAAGTGTCAGTAGGTAACCAAAGGTAGACTCAAGCCCAAGTTAGCTGTGAGTCAACTGTGCAACACAGCATAAATCAATTAACTGTTCTGTATTTAGTCTGGCAACAGATAATACAGATGCAGTTTTTATTTTCAAGTTCACAATGTTTGAAAAATGTATATAAGAGTGTTTTTGAAAAATACAAAGTACTCGGGGCTCCTAGGTGGTGCAGTTGGTTAAGCATCTGACTCTTAGTTTCGGTTCAGGTCGTGATCTCAGGGTGGTGAGATTGAGCCCCACTTTGGCATAGAGTCTGCTTAAGACTCTCTCTCCCACTCCCTCCCACTTTCTCTCTCTCTCTCTTTCAAATAAATAAATAACTCTTAAAAAAAAAAAAAGAAAAATACAAAGTACCATATAAAGTTGTGGTGTTGTAGGGGTTTTTCTATGAGAAATGGTAGAAATCCATGTTACCTTATGGAAATTTCCAAATTTGAATATCTGTGTATCTGATTTACTAAACATATTATCTGTATTCATCACTATTGATCCTAGAAGGAATGATGTTGAATTTTCTTGTAATTCAGACTGATGACCCCTGAATCTCTCCTGGATGCTTCTTTATACATGGTCTCAAATCAAACTGTCATTGATGTTTGAGAACATTCATTACAGTAGTTCAAACAGAGAAAAATACTCATTTTTAACGGAAGTGGTACCATAATGACTCTATCTTCAGTATTTCAATGAAGTGATAAAGTATGTATGCTTAGAAATTTTTAGATCTACAACCCAATGTAATAACCAAGCAAACCAAATTTATAAAAACTTGAGTAGGATATCATTCTTTCCCTTTCTCTCTGGATTATTTCATTATTATTCTTTTCTTATAAGACTAAATATATACATATATACTATATAACATATATAAATAAAGGCTATATATAATTTACAAATTTTGGTTTCAAAATTATTAGGGTTATCTCTCTAAAATGCCATGATACCTAGAAACTAGAGTTCACTAATTTTTAAGTAATTATTACTGTTTATTATTCTAAGCAGCATTTTCTATATAAAATCTGAAATCAGGAGATAAATCAGTGATTTCATTAGTATAAATAAAATTTGGGAATTATAGACTTTGTAAAGTTTCAAAATATTTTCTGGATAAATATTCCGGAAAACTCAAGACATAAGAGATTCATTGAAAAAATTATTACACCACCTAGAAGTATAAAGAACTTTTTCAAAAGGGTAGGTTCACACTTCTCTGCTAATGGATCATTAAACATCTTTTCAGCAACACAACAGAATGACTTTCTTTCAATGGCCTCCACGGCTTTCAAGTCCTGTCCGAAGGCAGCACAGATTCAATATTATGGGGGAAAAGACACTGCTTTTCACATTTATGATATATCACAGAAAGAGATTCACATTTGCTTGATGTCTTTGGGTTCAGTGAGCAATGCTGAACTAAATTTAATGTGGCATATGGGTTACTCAGCCCATAAAGTTTAATATAAAAATATACATCTAATAGTAGCCATGACTTATAATTTTCCTTAATAGTTCTATTTTGGAAATTTCATATTTGATTTTACTAATTATCTCTAATTTTCCATTTTTTATTATAATTGTTTTTGAAAATATGTCTTTAGTACTTGTCATATATAATAGAATATATATATGTATTGGTGTCTGCCCCCACTTACTGGCAAAAAGCTCTTAAACTCCTTTTAATTTCTTAAGTGATAAGAACACTAGGAGCATTTCTTGTTCTAATATTTGTCGGTGATCCTGTCCCTTTACATAGGTCTCCTAAAACCCTGGTAAATTCGTAAGTGATAAAGGCAGTAGGATAACATTCTGTTCTAATAAGGGGACTGTAGGCAGGCTCTTGGATGACTCCTTGATGGGGGGTGGTCACCAGAAAGACCAAGCTATGACTAGCTGCTTGGAATTTTTGATCCAAGCCTCCCATCCTTCAGAGAGGGAAAAGGGGCTGGAAATGGAGTTAATAATTGATCATGCTTACACAAGGAAGCTTCCACAAAACCCCAATAGCACAGGGCTCAGAGAGCTCCCAGGTAGGGCAACACATCCTCACCAAGAAGGTGATGTACCCCAACTCCACAGGGACAGAAACTTCTACTCTTGGCACCTCCCAGACTTTATCCTCTATTTCTCTTCATCTGACTATTCATCTGTATTCTTTATCATATCCTTTAATAAACTGGTAAATGGGCTTCCCTGAGTTCTGCGAATAACTCTAGCAAATTAATCAAACCCAAGGAGGGGTTCCTTGGAACCTCTGGTCTGTAGCCAATTGGTCAGAAGCACTGGTGTTTGAAGCTGGTGTCTGAAGCATGTGTTGTGGGGGAGAGAGCCAGCAGTCTTATGGGATAGAGGATATTTTTTTTCTTTCTTTCTTTTTTTCCTTCTTTCTTTCTTTTTTTTTTTTATTTACTTATTTGACAGAGAGAACATAAGCAGGGGGAGCACCAGGCAGAGGGAGAGGCGGTTCCCAGCTGAGCAGGGAGCCCAGTATGGGACTCGATCCCAGGATCCTGGGATCATGACCTGAGCTGAAAGCAGATGCCTAAACATCTGAGCTACCCAGGCATCCCTGGGATAGAGGAACTTAACCTGTATGGTCTGACGCTCCAAGTAGTTAGTGTCCAAGCTGAATTAAATTGTAGGACACCCAGCTAGTGTCAGAGAGCATTGCATGGTACGAGGAAAACCTCCACACATTTGGCAACCAGAAGTGAAATGTTTGTGTGGAGTGAAGGAGACTCACAGGAGAGAAAAACACAGTAGAGAAGCGGGGTTTTCCCTATATAGGAAAGTAGAACAGTACTATTTGTGAGAACCAAACAATTCCTCTGGAGTGTTTATTCATAGCTTTTCTCTAAGCACAGAATATAGGTTTATAATACACAGCCGGTTGATTCAAAAGTGAAAAAGTCAGTCTATCAAATAATGTGTCCTATATTCCCTGAAGTAGATAATTTACTATTGAATCATACAAATACATCAATCACCAGGTCTTCCATTGCCCTCCCCTGCCTGCCCCCAGCTACCATCACATGTTACCAACTAAAGCCTCTGAATTCTTTTAAAAGTATTATTATATAATATAAGAAATTGCTTATTAATAGAATAAATCCAAATGATAAGTTTAAAACGTTAATATATAGCAAACTATACGGAGAATTATTTTTATTTTCATTCCTATTCCCCTTATTAAAGCTGCCTTGTTGTGTACTGTATCACAGGGTAGCTCTGGTTCATAATGGGATGTTGGTGTACTTGGAGAAGACTGTTCATCCCTGTCCTTGATTTTAGTGACTGAGCTTCCTTTAAAAATAACTCCTTCGTGTATTGTACTACATATATCTTGTTTAATGCATATAATCAATCTTTGAAATGCAGCTTTTGAAGTTTTAAAAAACAGACCTTGTACATATGGCACAACAGCTTGACCTAAATGTTCAGTTATCTTCTACTCTACTCTGTGTATTGTATTTTTAAGTCTAATCTCAAAAATATGAGTCTAAAATGATAATATATTTTAGAAATATTAAGTAACAGACACTTCTGAGTAAAAATAGGAAAGGGAAGAGGATACTAGACTATCCCTTAGTGCATAACAAAATGTACCACTCTCCCCTCTCCCAAAAGGGTGGGGTGGAGAACAAGCCAGCAATTCAAGAAAAAACAGTCTTATGCCATTTTATGATAAAGCTTTTTATATATCCAAAGAGAGAAAACACAAGATGCTGGTACAGAGTGTGGTGTTTCTAAATGTGCTCTCATTGCTCCAGCTTCCTCCCCTTGGTGAAAAGAGGAGTCAAAGATAATACTAAATTCTTAATTACACTCTCGAATTCAGAGAAAAGCAGCTGAAGAAATTGAATAGGAAGTCATGGGAAAAATAAGGGAAAACACTAAGGAACAGAAACCCAAAAACTGCTAATGGATTTCAGGAGAGGCAGAAGAAGTAAAGCTGCATCATCCTCTGCCAGGCTAATTTGGCATATTGGACTAATTTGGCATATTGTATAGCTGAAGTCCTCAGAAGTGTGATAAAAACCTAGATGGGTTGAGTGGGCCCTAAAAAGGGACATTTAGATGGATCTCAAAAGAGTGATTTTCAACCACCTTCATTATGCCCTTTGCTACTTGTACTTTGTTATTAAATCTTTAATGCAGTTGTTTTGTCCAGTTTGTTTTCTTCTGTAATATTGATTTAATCTATTTTGTATTACATTTCACTTTGTGTTTCTTTTACTGAATTTATATTTTTAATAAGTTCTAGAGCATAAAAAACTCATAGGATATCTATTATTTCTTAGATTTTTGATCTAAGATTTTGATCTCCTTTCTGGTTTTCAGTTGTATTTTGAATCCTTTCCTGACTTCCTTCCCAAACTTGTCATCCATAAATGTGGAACATCTCTGTCCAGTCCAAAACTGCTGTGTTGCTTACACCAGGGAACCCCCTTTACATTGTGTTCTATGTTGTTTTTTCTCCTTGGAGTTGATTCTGGTTTTATTTGCTATAACTCATTTCTCCTAATGTGCCTCATGATGTCAAAAACTAAAATTATCCTATTTCCCTTAGTTAAAGGATAATTTTCAAAAAGATATATAAATGAACACATGCCAAAATTTTATTTAACCTATCAGTTAGTGAGGGAACTAGTAAGATACTACAACCAATTCAAAGGAGAAGTCAAGAAAGAGAGACATATGTATATAAGATTAAGGAATTTTGAAGCAGATTTCCAAATAGATGGGAAGCAAGTCTACCTGCAGGGTAATAATCAATTGCATTTCACCAGACACAGTTAGTTTGCATTGCTATAGATAAGAATAATTTGAATTCTTATTAGTTTTCACCGACGTACAGAGTTGCAAAATAGCTCAAAGATAAAGAAAGGTGAAGAGAACCTCAATGGGTAAGCTAGATTTTTTTTGCCTATTTCAGATTCTTTCACAATTTCTCCTAATAACTTTCTTTGAACCATTCTTCGAAACCCAAGTGTTGCTTGTGTTGTATTCTTGTAGAGCCTGAGATATGGGGGGAGAAGTAACTTAGGTTTCCTGACATTTTTACTGAGATGTTAAAGAAACATTTATCTGTGGTTCAGAGATACCTATAGTTTCACTCTGGTTTCTTTCTTTCTTTCTTTTTTTTCAAATTGATGTGAGCTCTACCATGGGATATTTCAAGTTTATCTAGATGCCTGAGTATCTCCAAGACCCTTTCAGGTGTCCATAACATCAACATTTTTTCAAAAAAATTTTTTGCCTTTTTATTTTATTTTATTTTTCAGTGTTCCCAAATTCACTGTTTATGCACCATACCCAGTGCTTTATGCAATATGTGCCCTCCATACTACCCACCACCAGGCTCACCCAACCCCCTCCAAAACTCTCAGTCTCTTTCTCAGAGTCCATAGTCTCTCATGTTTTGTCTCCCCTTCCGATTTCCTCCAACTCACTTCTCCTCTCCATCAAAGTTATTTTTTTAATAAAACTAAGACATGTGCCTTTTTCAAAACTGTTGATTGACATTTGCACTCCAAGTACAAAAGTCACAGGAGATAAAATTTCTGGCTCCTAGTGTCATGGCAGGAGCCCCAAATTATACTCTATCATTTTATTCTACTCCACTCTACACTCAAAGTAAAAATGAACACACACGTAAAATGTCCTAATTCTGGGAGACAAGATGGCAGAGAACTAGGAGGAGGCGCCATTTCAACCTGTCCCCTAAAGTGAGCTGATTACCTACCAAAGAACTCCGATCACCCACGAAATCAGCCTGAGATCAGAATTATACACATCTGGATCTCTACGGGGCCAGAAGACGCCAGTGGGCAGGTAAAGCAGAGTGGGAACGTCGGACTGATGTCGGAAGATAAACAAAAGGGGGAGGGATTTCATTTCTTTTGATGGCTTCATAGTATGAGGAAGTGGAGATGCAACATGGGGGACTAGGGGGGCAGAAAAAGAAGAAAAGAAACAAGATGGGATTGGGAGGGAGACAAACCATAAGTGACTCTTAATCTCACAAAACAAACTGAGGGTTGCTGGGGGGAGGGGGTCGGGAAAGGTGGGTGGGGTAATGGACATAGGGGAGGGTATGTGCTATGGTTAGTGCTG
>PISX010018159.1:0-41424 GCA_004024625.1 Mellivora capensis | reverse complement strand
GGGGCTGGTGACCCCGGGAATGGTGGGCAGGTCCCTCGGAGGTGTTTTGGTCACAGGTGAGTTCCAACACTCCATCAAGAACTTCCGGTCATAGATGATCCTGGTACCTCCCAGGGTGGTGCTGAAGAGCGTGCTGCCGGGGGTGGTGCCCAGTAAAATCACCTATCATAATATTAATTCATTCCAGATGAAATTATTATAGCCTAACAAAGACTGTAACATTTCTGTTACATTTCTGTAACATTTCTATAATAATTTCATCTGGAGTGAATTAATATTTCTTAATGTGTTGGGGTTCTTTTTTGAAAGATAAATTAGGAAATAGCATCCATTTTTAAATAAATAAGCATGTATGAAGAAAAGGAAAAAAAAGTAGAAATGAAAATAGATCACATGGCTATGAAAAAGGACCAAATAGAACTTCTGTAGTCATTCAAGTGAAAGAGTCAGTAGTCCAGATGAGCTCTACTCTTGGCACAATCGAAGAAAGAATTAGTTAATTGAGGAGTGGCTGGGTGGCTTAGTCGATTAAGTGTCTGCCTTCAGCTCAGGTCATGATCCCAGGGTCCTGGGTTGAGCCCCACATCAGGCTCCTTGCTCAGTGGGGACCCTGCTTCTCCTTCTCCCTTTGCCCCTCTCCTAGTTCATGCTGTCTCTCTCAAATAAATAAATGAAATCTTTTTTTAAAAATTGGTAAACGGAAACCTAGAAAAAAAGTCTTCAAGTTTTCTTCATATTGACTTGGCGTGTTTCTTATTCAGCTTAGTCGTACACATTTCATCCTTTTCTCTGTGGTTTTGCATTTGCCATTATTAATGGTACCATTGCAAAAGCTTCCCCATTAAGTATGGTCTTGGTTTTGTTATTGCTGCTGAGCTCTTATGTTTCATTTCTGGAAGGTCTGTTTGGTTCCTTTTCAAATAGGCTATGTCACTTTTTTATAGTTTCTTGTTCTTGTTCTGTATTTTCAGGCTTACTTTAATTTAAATGTAGTAAGCGTGACTGTCTTAGAATATGCACCTGATAATTCTAGTCATTTGAGTCTTATTAATCAGGGGCTGTTACCTGGTTTCTGCTAATTACCTTTAACTGGTTATTAAATCTGCAAAAATTATCTGTATGGTTGAGGACAATAGTCCCATTCTATAGAAGGTATATCCACTGCATCTATCAGAGCTAAATATTAGATCAGGCAAGAACAACAATGGACGTTAAACTTAGGGCAGAATTGGATGGGAGAGCAGGCTATTGCCTGGTCTGACACTGTTTCCTCACAAACTAGTTCTTAGTTGCAAGAGATAAAACAGCAGAGAAAGAAAGCAAAGGACAAATGTTAGAGTGAGTCCTCTTGCTGGATGGTGATAAGGCCGACTAATGGCTTCCCGGAGAGCCCCACATCCCACTTCTCGGGACCTGTGGATGGGCTAACTCATGGCGCAGCAGAGTCTGAGGGTGTGACTAGGTTAAGAACCTCGAGATTATTCTGGATCATGAGTCCTTAATGGTGGAGAAGGAGGCAGGAGAAGCACAGGAGGCATGAGGGGGGACACAGAGGTTGAAGTGATGCAGTCGTGCAGTTGCTGGCTTTGAAGTTGGAGGAAGAGGCCACGAGCCAAGGACTGCATGTGGCCGCCCAAAGCTTGAAAGGGCAGAGAAAGGGATTTCCCTTGAGAGCCTCCAAAGGAATGCAGTCCTCCAATACTTTGATTTTAGTCCAGTGAAAATAGGATGGACCTGTGACCTCTAGAACTGTAAGGGAGAAATCTGTGTTGTTTTAAGATCTAAGTTGGTGGTAATTTGTTAAAACAGCAACGGAAAATTTATACAAAGGCTTTGTCAGTCTGAACTCATGCTTTCTGTTCTTGATAGACATGCAGACAGATGCAGAAATAAAACAGGTGTGTGTGCGAGTGTACAGAGATCTGTTTCTCTTCTCTTTACGTGCATCACCCTCCCCTTGGCAACACAGTCCCGTGCCAGGAGGGAAAAGGGATGGCTTGTGCATGAGCGAGTGGCTTCTCAGCTGGGTGGGACACTGCCATGGAGGCCCAGTTTTCTTTAGCCTCATAGAAAGTACCGAACTGTGAACTACCTGACTGTAGGGAAGTGGGGGCTGGGAGAACAGCAGCCAGGGCTCAGATGGGACACAAATCCTACTAGACTACTTTAGGGCTCCAATAGGAGGTCCATACATGAGCTTCTGGGGACACCTTTCCCAAGGATCCCCTGAGCTGGCCCAAGGGCTCCCCCAACACTCCATTAGCTCACCCATAAACACCCTCTTCCAGGGGCAGGTGCCCTATGTGCATCCCAGAGGAGGGTAAAAGTGAGCCTTTTCAGATGGGTAGTAGAAAACTAGGCAGATTGCAGGGTTGGGAGAAACCACACAAATATGGCATCTGGCACCACCCAAGGGAAAGAAACAGGAAGGCTGTCAGCACCAAGCCTGGCTTGGCAGAATGGAGAGAAGGCATACGTGCCTAAAAATTACCCAGTAGGAGAGAACAAGATGTGTGGGGTAAGCATACCCATAGAAAAGATCAAGAAAGCCTCAGGATCCTTAACAAGTCGAAGGGAGTTACTTCTTTCCCATAGTCAGTTAGTAAAAACTGGAGGAGACCATTTCTCCAATGTGGAGACCATAATGAAGGACTTCAGGGAACAGGAAAAACTGAGGAAACATGACAACCAAAGGAGTACAATATTTCTCCAGTAACTGACCCCAAAGAAACAGAGATTTGTGGCTTGCCCAATTAAAAATTCAAAATAGCTATTTTGAGGAAGTCTGATAAGCTAAAAGACAACACTGAAAGATAATTCAGTGAAATCGGGAAAACAGTACTTGAACAAAATGAGAAAGTAGCAGAGACAGAAATCAGAACAGAAGCAAACAGAAGTCATGGAGCTGGAGAATACAGTGAATGGGATAGAACATCAACAGCAGACTGGATCAAGCAGAGGAAAGAATCTCCAGGACAGAAAACAGGTCATTTGCAATTATCCACTCACAGGAGAACTAAGAAAAAAGAATGAAGAAAACCCGTGAAATATGGGATATCATTTTTTAAAATCTACCCATTAAGGGAGTCCCAAAAGGAGAAGGGAGCAAGAAAGGGACAGAAAACTTATTTAGAGAAACAAGACGGAGAACTTACTAAATCTGGGGAGGGATTTAGATATTTTTTAAATGAAGTTCAGAGATCTCTCCAATTATTTCAACCCAAAAAATCTTCTCAGACACATAAACTGTCTAAAAGAAAGAGAATTTGAACACAGGTAGAAGAAAAAATTGCCCACATAAAGGACTACCATGAAGCTCAGCAAATTCCTCACCACAAAGCTTGCAGCCCAGGAGACAGTGGGATCATCTCTTCAAGGTGCTGAAAGAAAAAACTGCCAACCAGGAATACTTTACCCTGCAAAGTTGTCCTTCAAAAAATGAAGGAGGGGGTGCCTGAGTGGCTCAGTCAGCTAAGCGTCTGCCTTTGCTCAGACCATGATCCCAGGGTCCTAGGTCAAACCCCATATTAAGCTCCCTGCTCAGCAGGGAGTCTGCTTCTCCTTCTGTCACTGCCCTCCCCGCTCTTTCTCTCTCTCTCTCTCTCTCTGAAATAAATAGAATCTTTTAAAAAGGTGGGGGGCACCTGGGTGGCTGAGTGGGTTAAAGCCTCTGCCTTCGGTTCAGGTCATGATCCCAGGGTCCTGCTCAGCAGAAAGCCTGCTTCACTCTCTCTCTGTCTCTGCCTGCTTCTCTGCCTACTTGTGATCTCTATCAAATAAATAAATAAAATATTTTTTTTTAAATGAAGGACAGAAAAAGACTTTCCCAAACAAAAGCTGAGGGAGTTCATCACCCTAGATCAGCCCTAAAAGAAATGCAAAAGGAGTTCTTCAAACTTAAGTGAAAATGTTAATTAGTAGCAGGAAAAAATAATGAAATTATAAAGCACATTGGTAAAGGTAAGTGTATAGTCAAACTCAGATGCTCTACTACTGTCATATGGTAGCATTTGAATCACTTTAGTATAAAAATTAATACTCAAAAAACATTAAAAATTCCTATAGCTGCTTAGATGTGTAATGGATACCCAATATAAAGAGAGAGTAATTGTGACATAGAAAATATAAAATGTGAGGGGAGGGCGAAAGAGTTTTTGCATATGATTGAAATTGACTTGATATCAGCTTAAAAGATGTTTTATGTCATGTATATCATGTCAAGTGTCATGGTAACCACAAACCAAAAACCAACAGTACACAAAAGATAAAGAAAAGGAAATTAATGCGTACCACTAGGGAAAATCATCAGGAACAAGGGAACCACAAAACAGCCAGGAAACAATCAAATGTCATTAGTCTTTGCTTCTCAAAATTATTTTATTTTATTTTTTTAGAAGATTTTATTTATTTATTTGACAAAGAGAGAGAGATCTCAAGCAGGCAGAGAGGCAGGCAGAGAGAGAGGGGGAAGCAGGCTCCCCTCCGAGCAGAGAAACCGACGTGGAGCTTGATCCCAGGACCCCGAGATCATGACCCGAGCCGAAGGCAGAGGATTAACCCTCTGAGCCACACAAGCGCCCCCTCAAAATTACTTTAAAAGTAAATAGATTAAAATCTACAATCAAAAGATATAGAGTATATAAATGGATTTTTAAAACAATCCAAATATATGCTGCCTATAAGAGATTCACTTCTGATTCAAGGACACACAGAGGCTCAAATTGCAGGGATGGGAAATGGTATTCCATGCAAATGGAAAACTGAAAGAGAGCAGGTGTAGTAGCTAAGCTATACTTCTATTGGACAACATAGGCTTTAAGTAAAAAACCTTAACAACAGACAAGTCATCATGTGATGGTAAAGTAGTCAATTCATCAAGAAGATATAACAACTGTAAATGTATATGCACCCAACATCAGAGTACTTAAACTTATTAAGCAAAAACTAACAGATCTGAAGAAATAGAGAACAGTATAGTAGGGGAATTTAATATCCTACTTTAAACAGTGGATAGATTGTTCAGAAAGAAAAATCAATAAGGAAATATTGGAACTGAACTATAGTTTAGAGAAAATGGGCCTGCCAGACATATAGAGAGAATTCAGTCTGACAGCAGCAGACTACACATTCTTCTCAAGCACACATGGAAATATTCTCCAGCATAGATCATTATGTTTGGTCACAAAACAAGTCTTAACAAATTATAAAGATTGAAAATTATACTGCATGTCTTTCCTGACCATCGTGGAATGAAACTAGAAAATACCTTGGTGAAAACTAGAAAATTAAAAATACGTAGAAATTAAATAGCACACTTCTGAAAAATCAATGAAAAAAATTTTTTTAAAAATTTTTAATTTGTTTAAAAAAAACAAAAATGGAAACAAAACATACCATAATTTATGGGTTTCAATAAAAATTTGTAGAAGGAATTTTACAGCAATAAATGCCCACATGACAATAAAAGAAAGATCTCAAATAATCTAACTTTACACTTCAAAGAAAAAGGGAAGAAAGAATAAGCCTAAAGTTAGCAGAAGGAAAGAAATAACAAAGATCAGCCTAGAAGCATGTTTTTTGAAAAAGTAAACAAAATTGACAAATCTTTACCTAGATTAAGGAAAAAAGAGAGAAGGCTCAAATAAAATGAGAAATCAAAGAGACATTGCAATAGATACCATAGAAATACGAAAGATCGTAACAGACTACTATGCACAATCATATACCAACAGGTCAGATAGCCTGAAATAAGTGGGGACATTTCTAGAAACATACAAGCTGCTTCTATTTCATGAAGAAATAGAAAATCTGAACAGACCAAAACAAGTAATGGGATTAAGTGAGTAAAACTTCCCGTCAAACAAAAGTCCTGGACCAGATGGCTTCACTGGTGAGTTCTGTCAAACACTGAAGTCCTTCTTAAACTCTTCCAAGAAAAAACAAAAACAAAAACAAAACAAACAAACAAACAAAAAACCTGAAGACAGAGGAAAACTTCCAAAGTCATTTTACAAGGCAGCATTTCCCTAATACCAAAACTAGATAAGGACACCACAAAACAACAACAAAAACTCTACAAGCCAGTATTCCTAATGAATACAGATACAAAAATCTTCCTCTCAAATGAGCAAACTAAACATCACATTAAAAGAATTACCAACTATGATCATGCAGGATTTGGGATGCAAAGATGGTTCGGTTTATGCAAACCAATAAATATGATGCATCACATTAACATTTACAAGTGCATCCAAAAGTAAAATACCTAGGAATAAATTAACCAAGGAGGTAAAAAAGATCAGTACACTGAAAATTACAAGACATTGATGAATCAAAGAAGACGCAAATAAATAGTCTGTGCTTATGGATTGAAAGAGTTAAAGTTGTTAAAATCTCCGTACTCCAAAGTCATCTATAGATTCAGTGCAATCCCTATCAAAACTACAGTGGCATTTTTCACAGAAAGAGATAAAACAACCCTCAAATTCATCTGGAACCAGAAAAGACTAAAACCATCCTGTGGAAGAAGAAAAAAGCTGGAAGCAACACACTTCTTTATCTCAAACTGTATTCCATAGCAATAAAAATCAAAACAATAAAGCACTGGCATTGAAAACTGACACAGAGACCAATAGAACACAATTTAGAAGTAAACCCAAGCTCATGTACCCAACCAATTCACTTCAGAGAGCACACATGCCAGTAGGGAGGGGCTGGGGGAGATGGAGAAAGAAGCTGAAGCAGACTCCTTACTGAGCACAGAGCCCAGTGTGGGGCTTGATCTCACAATCGTGAGATCACGACCTGAGCCGAAACCAGGAGGCAGACTCCCAACCGACTGAGCCAACGAGGCACCCCTAGCCAACCAATTTTTGACAGAGACACTAGGAAGATGGTCTCTTCAATAAAAAGAACTGGGAAAACTGCATATTCTCATGCAAACAGAATAATGAAGTTGGACCCCTATCTCATACAATGGACAAAAATTAACTCAGGATGGATTAAAGGTTTAAACGTAAGACCTGAAACTATTAAATTCCTAGAAGAAAACATAGGGGGAAGTTCCTTGGCATTGGTCTCGGCAGTGATTTTTTTGGAATTGACACCAAAAGTAAAGGCAACACAAGCAAAAATAAGCAAGTGGGACTGCACGAAGTTGAAAAGCTTCTGCACAGCCAAGGGATCAATCAACCAAATGAAAAGGCAGCCTATGGAGCAGGAGAAACATTTGCAAACCATATATGTGATAAGGGGTTAATATCCAAAATATTAGATAATAATACTACAACTCAGTAGCAAAACAAAACAAAAAACCAGATTGGTGATTAGGGGTTAGGACAGAAGACAAAAGGGGTAGCACTAGGGAGTTTTTTTTAGGGTTTTAGGATTGTTTTGTTATCTCATCAATTATAGTGATTACGAAATACGTTCAGGTGGGAAAAACAAAAACAAAACAAAACAAACAAACAAAAAAACCTCCTAGAACTGTATACTCCCCAAAAATGAATTTTCTGGTATATAAAAATTTCACAAATGATTTAAGGAACTGTATCAAATATTCACATTGTTATCTTCATATGGTGAAAGCATGACTAAATTCTTTTGCTTTTATTCTGTATTTTCTGGAATCTATTAAGAAAATGTATTACTTTTTTTAAGATTTTTATTTATTTATTTGACAGAGAGGGAGATCACAAGTAGGCAGAGAGGCAGGCGGGGCGGGGGGCGGTGAGGGGAAGCAGGCTCCCTGCTGAGCAGAGAGCCCAATGCGGGACTTGATCCCAAGACCTTGAGATCATGACCCGAGCCGAAGGCAGAGGCTTTAACCCACTGAGCCACCCAGGCGCCCCCCAAATTTATTACTTTTATAATGGAAAAACAAATGTGCTTTGCAAATAAATAGCAAAGTTACCTAATACAGGGGTTTGACTAAAACCAGTATATCACTTTCATTTAATAATATCCAACACATGGTAATAAACAGAACTGGGTAAGATTTCAAAGGATATCAGATTACAATTCACCTTATTTTCTGGATATAAAAAAACATTTTCATTTAATTAATGATCAGCAGGAAAAACAAAGATAGGCCTGTTTTATAAATTTGGATATACCCTTGGTGAATAGTTATTATTTCTGATTCAACAATCAGATTTTTCACATAGAGGTCATGTCATTAATGAAACATTCCGTAAATGAACCTTTCTTACTTGGACTTATTTATGTGTCATTTTCAAATGTAGGCGTCAACCTACCATCTGGTAAATGTTCTATCTTTGGCTATTTTGTGGATTTGCAGCAGTGCGAATTCATACCGTGGTCAGAATTACTTCCTACTGTTCAGACACTAATTCAAAAAGGTAAGGAGAATTACTAGAATCATACTCTGACTTTCCTAAAATGTTGGGACTGCTTTATATATAAAAGTAGTTATATGAGCAACTTTGAGGACTGACCTGTTCCAAGTTAGTGCAGAACCACTCTAGATCTATGTTTCCAAAACGTGCTTTTAGGAAAATAACCACTGAGTATTGCTTTCTGAGAAACCGAAATCTATTTGATTGAGTCAGTTGTGCATTGTAAAACTATAGCTCACTGAAAGTCTTACTAGTGGAAATATATGATATTTTAATTAGTTGTGGTTACTGAAAGCAGAAGAGGGAGAGGACCAGGACCTCTTTTAAAATAGGAAAAGCATATATGTAAGAACTATACTTGATTATAAAAGAAAGAGCTAACCAGAAAAGAGGAATCATACCTTCACAAATATCCAGATATGCTTCATTGTTCTTATTCTCAATCTTCTGCATACTTATAGAAAACAAAGATATGGAAAGTTGTTGTACCATGAGAGCTTGGTTGAAGTTTGAGGTAGGAACTTAATGATCAGGCTTCAGAGTTCTTGCAAATACAAGAAATTCAATAAATGCAAATTGAGTTGAATTTCTCTGAAGTCAATTTTCTCCCATCAATGAATTTCAAAGTTTTGTTATAAGACTTTCTGGCAGAAAACAATCAGAGATATCATAATTATGAAGCATCCAGAAAGTTCTGACTTTAAATTAATTTATACCAGCATTCTATTGTATAATATTTGTCTCAGTAAGGATTAGTGGGTGATTATATTTATTTAAAACCTCCGAGTTGTGTATCATATATTAGTGCTGTATTGGTTATTTTAATCCTGAGCTTTACGACTACGTACAAAAACACAACTGAGATCAATGCACGTAACTCAATATCTTAGTTTACCATTCCTATGGGAAACCAGAGGTATTTCCTCCAAATCTGAGATACAACTTCCTCTGGTCCCACCTTATCCTAATTGTAGGCCACGAGCTTAAAAGATACTAAAACCCTCCTGAGCTTTCAAAGCCAACCCATAACAGGAATCTAAACATCAGAACATCACAACATCACCTTTGACTGAGCCTGTGCCAAGTAAATCAGAGGACCTGGTACCAGACCAGTCTCTGGCACCAGAAACAAAAATATAACAAAACCCCACATTTTTTTCATGAGAATCGAGGAAGATTCTCAGAAATACCATTAGTGATGCGCAGGGCTTTGGAAAGAAAACACGGGAAGCCAACTAGTCAGTATATATCAGAATTCTACACCATACTCCAGTTTATACCGCCCCAGCAACTGTGCATGTGAGAGGCTTTGTGCAGAATGACATGGGGATATTTTCTAAACTCAGCTAAAGCCTGGAAAGAACATAAATATCCATTGCTGGGGCACTGGCAAGAAGTCCATGATACCTTCAAATACTCAGTTTTTAAAAGTTGCTGACCGGCATACACAGTATGGGAACTCGTTCCTAGGATACGGGAATGGGAAAGAGACTGTCGACCGCACGCCTTTATGGCCTTCAGAATTGTGCCCCACGCGAGTGTGTCAGCCAGTCGGCTGCTAGCATTAGAAAAGCGACTACAAGATGAGCAAGTGAGGTCTCTGTCATGTGAAGCCCTTCTGAGAGGTTTGGCTGCATAATAGTGGAAAGAACGAGACTGGAATTAGTAGGAAGCTGTGGGTTCAAGAGAGATTTGGTTTAGTTTTTTGAGGGGGGGGTGTGTATTTTATTTCATATAAAATTGCCCATATTCAACTGATTTTTACTAAATAGATGTCAGTTTCCCCTGGTTCAACCAATAAAAAGATGGGAGATACTAGGACGTAAATATTTGTACATCGGAAAGTTTCAACAGAAACGAGACAGATGATGGGAGGAGAAGGCTTACCCAGGAAGGGAAGTTCCTCTGAAGGATGGCTGGAGGCTGGGCAGGAGAGCTGCTTTCTTCCCTTCACTGGAGGGAATGGGGAGGAGAAGGGGCCCATGGGCGGTGGAGTGTGGGAGGAGCGGGGGCTGGCTGAGTGCGGGTGGAAGCGCGGGCGGAAGGAACGGCTGCTGGGGGACTGACGGTCAGAGACGACTGGGGGACTGACAGTCGGTTCTGGCTTCTCTGCGGCTGCTGACGTGGTTTTACAATGTCCAGACTTTTCCAGAAAGTATCTAGTACCCAAAAGATTAATGTTTATCTATAGGTCATTTGACACTTTTTAAATTTACCTTAGGAACGTCCATGCTAGTGGACCCTGAAGGATCGAGTGAAAACCTGTTGAAGATCACAGAATACGGAGAGAACATCACTCATATCGCCACCAGAGATACAGTGTCCCTCTCTTTCCTCATAAGCCTTCTCTTAAAGAATTTCTGCCCCGTACTTCTCACAGGTATTAGGAAGATTTACAGAAGGAGAATTTATAGAGTTAGGAACAGGCTTAGTAATTATATAGTCTAAACATTTTACTTTATGGGGTGGGGAATATGCTCTGAAAGACTCTAGACACTATGTCAATATGTATTCCTACTGACAGTGTATGAATGCCCATTTGCCCACATTTGCAAGGTGAGGACATTATAAATCTTCATCCTTTGGTTCCTTCCAAGACAAATTCCAGAAGTAGAACTACAGGATCAGTGCACACATGGCCCCCGCAGCCTGTGGGCTGACAGCCTTAGAGTGTCCCTGACGGTAGGAGCACAGATTGGTCTGATTAAATGTAATTACATACAAGGAAAAAATTAAAAGAACCTGCCTGATTTAAAAAAAATACACAACTCCTCAACCTGATGTTTAAATGTTTCCATCTTTTAAGGTTACCACGTGACTAATTCATACAGCCCCACGTCTCTCGTAACGTTTATTTTACCCCTTCCTTACCTTTTGTTACCCATCACCAGGGGCCCTAGTATTGCTCCCGGAGTTCACACGGAAAATAATGAGGCTGGAACTCTCATATAATCTATACGTTGCCTCCAGTTTGGCCTAAGAAGATTCTTACTTTTGGGGCGCCTGGGTGGCTCAGTGGGTTAAGCCTCTGCCTTTGGCTCAGGTCATGATCTCAGGGTCCTGGGATGGAGCCCCTGCATCGAGCCCCACATCAGGCTTTCTGCTCCGCAGGGAGCCTGCTTCCTACCTAACCCCCTCACCTGCCTCTCTGCCTACTTGTGATCTCTGTCAAATAAATAAATAAAATCTTTTGAAAAAAAATTCTTACTCTTAATACCGGGTGGACTGTGCAGTCCTGACCGTGTTTTGCTGGAGTAGTTTGTTATCACATCTCTCCCCGAGACTGTGTCGGCAGAAACGTTCAGGGAAATGAATTTCATGCAGCAGCTCCTCTGTGCTGTAAGCTGGAATATTTGCCAGAGCTGTAAGTGAGCCTTCGATTAAAAACAATGGGTAACTCTGAATATGTCTTTTTATCAGAGCTGTAAGTAATTTGAGAGGATTTCATATTTACTTCCTGGTTTACCCAGGCTTAACCATGGTTTTCTTTTTCATGCAGTTCTCAAATAAAATGTTACTGGTTCATCTTAATATGTTAACATCTATTCATTTCCTTCCACCTAAAAAAAAAAGTCTTTTTTTTTCCCTTAGGAGACCCTGCTGTTGGGAAAACCAGTGCCATTAATGAAATGCTTGAGAGGTTGGAGGGTCCTGGAGCACTGGATGTGAAATACAGTTCCATCTTAGGAGAAGTCCTACTGTACAGTGAAATTAAAAAATCAAGGTTGTATATTGAAACACCAAATTTGATTTGTCTAGTAAAAAAAGTTTGCTTTAATATATAAATGTGCCTTGTTTTAAAAAGCAAACCTGCTATGTAGAAATGCAGAACTCTTCCAAAGAGAAGTGAAGAAGAAAATCTGTACTTTTCCAAAGTATTAACACCTAGATTAATTCCTTTAAATGAGAGATTTTACCTTTATTTTAAATATAACTAAAATTAAAATCTCCTTTTTCTTACATAACAAAGTACAGCTATGAACTATTTTCCTTCCTGGAAAAATGCACCTAAAACTTGCCAAAAACTGGTGCATATAATTGGTTTTCTTGCACTAGAATTTTCATCTTATCAAATATGAAATATTCTTTAAACATGGGACTCTTGATCTCAGCTCAGGTCTGATCTCAGGGTCACAGGTTCCTGCCCCATTGGGCTCCACCCACACGATATGGCGCCTACTTGGAAAAAAAAAGTTCTTTACAAAGAACTTTGTCATTCTCCGTGTCTCTTCCTGAAGGGAGGGATGAAAAAGAGTTCTAAATTGTGCAAACAAAAAGTGCAAATTTTTAAAGTTAATTCTAATTAAAATGTGAGAGAAGCACACTGTTGTTTGAATAGAATGACACGGTTGGATTCCTCCCACGCTGCAGGCCATCTCCCACCTGCACTCATCAAGGCTGTCCTGTCTTCCCAAAACATCTTGAATTTCTGCACATGTCTTTCCAATGGCACTTGGTAGCCAGAGCCCCGCCACCTGCATGTTGCATGAATGATTTTGGAATAGATCCTACTACACTTAAATAAGGCTATAAAAAGCCCAAGAAATGAGTTTTGAAACATTTAATGTCATGGGAGTCATTCCTTAACTGAATTATTATAATCATTAGTAACAGACACTAAAAAAAGAACTCTTACTATAGGGTCACTGCAAACTGAACAGGATTTTAATAAAGAAATCACAATACAGAGCAACACCTGAAGGCAAGACCAAAGTAAAGGTGAAAGGGGTTTCTGTTGAGCCGTGCACAAGGGAAAGTGCAGTTTACAAAGGGACTAGTGAGTAAATGGCTTACTACCCATTGGGCATACCAGTAGCCTGGCACCCTAGGAATTTGTCCAGTAAGCCTGTGTTGTTGAACTTAAGGGTGACGGCGACGGCACAGTCTTCTCTGTAAAAGTGTAAATGGGAAAGAAGAGTATTTGTTTCCTTGTACGAGAGCGAGGTAAAACCCAAGACACACCCGTACTTTGATTATATTTTGTTTGCATGGCTACTGTGGGAAGCGAGCTAATTTTGAATCTCGAAAACCTTGTATTCCAATAGCCTGAAGCAGAATATCAGCCTCTTGCTCTCTGAAACTCCCAAGACAGGAGCTGAAAGTCAAGGTACGTATTATGTCATGTGACTCTCCTTCCTCTCTCAGCCACGTGCAGGTCACCACGTGCTTGTCCAGAATCTCAGAACGAACAGATTTCCACTGGCTGTTTAAAATCGAGAGTCCTAAAAGATCCCCACTCACCCTCAGACTGCCCTGCTGTACGAAGCAGTGGGGGTGGTGATGGCAGAGCTTCCCAGCAAGTGGGGACTCCGGCTTCCCGGGGGACTGGTCGGTGCAGTCTGGAAGTCCCTGGAGGCAGGGTCGGCCTCTCCCGTTCCTTCACGCTTGTCCGAGTAACGCAGTGGAGAAGTTACTGCATGCGTTCTCAGGTCCTCCTGGAGAACTCGGGCCGGGGGTCTGGGAGCGGCCACCCCGTTTCTGCAGAGGAAAAGCAGGGGCAGCCCCCAGACAGCTGCACATCTGGAAGGGAGCCTGGCCCCAGGGTTCTTGCCAGAGGAGTTTTTGGTTCCGGGTCTACTTTTGGGTTTGCCGCCACACCATCCACAGTGGCCCTCGTGGACGGTGCTCTCAGGGAATGTGTCCCGAGTGGATGCCGGTGCCTGCTGCCTTCAGACCTCCGTGTGCGCTTTCAGTACATACACACCACCTTGCACATCCGGACACTTGGAAGTCCTAAAAGCGTACTTGTGTCAGTTGTGCATAAACTATGGAGCGTTCCCCCAGCTTCCCTGCTGTTGTATTCAGCTGTGTGGTTGTGGAGTCCCTGCAGACCACACCAAAGGAAGGAAGTCCTGGGAAAACTTCCCCAGTTTGTATTCCTTCGCTCACTGAATTGTTCAGTGATTTCCTGAAAATGACAACACTAGAGTAAAATTATGTAATGTTCATATTTCCTAATACCATAAAATAAATCACATATATTATTCAAGTGCTCTAAATCTGTGTTTCTTTTCCATATTTGGCGTAGCAGATAAGCATATTAAAAAGCCAGCAGTCAAAACTGATGAAAGTTCCTTGAAAAATGATAAGAAGGGAATTATAGTATCAACGATAAATTTTAGCATCGGTATCACAGCCGCCAAAGCCAAGGAGCTGATCCTGAAGAAATTAGTCAGAAGAACCAAAGACACTCTTGGAGCACCAAAGAACAGCAGGGTAAAAACACCTCCTGTCCCGCGGGCTAATCTGCAAGTGCTGCTGAAGCCGCGTGTGACTTCCTTTCGTTAATAACCGTAAACAGAGAAAGCAAAGTGTCACATACACTCCTGCACAGTGCCAGAAAATGCACTTTATAAACGGAAGCTTCGGTTTTCAGATCGGCATAATATTGATCAGTTATACTGATTCGGAATTATGAAAGCCAAAAGAAGCTCCTGGATTCTAAATTAAACATGACCAGATAAGACAGAAAACGTGTTAGATGCCCGTGGCTTTGTAATGGTGTATTTGACCACATTTTTCTCCTGTGAGCATGACTTGACACTCCTAGAAAACAAAATGCAGCTGAGTTAATTGTAAGGATCTATTGGTTTTGCTCACTTATTCATGAATCTGCGAGGCATCCACCTTGCAAAAAGAAGGGCATTCCAGGAGCTGTACAAAATGACAGATTAACGGGCAGAAGGGTGGGCAACGGGATTGGGGGTGGGAGGTGGTTTCACTGGCAAAAAGCATGTTGGTTGTGGTGATGTCATTTCCCTAAGTGGGTGGCAGAGGTCCGTCAGGCCAACGACCTGCCTAATGCTGAGTCACCGGCTTAGGATTCCATGAGCCGAAACTGTCATTAAGTCTGGGTTGGGTGCCATGGGGCTTACCATGAGGGACTCCATTTTGGGCCTATTGTCTTATTTTTTTGTTTGTTTTAATTTTTTTTAAGGATTGTATTTATTTATTTGACAGACAGAGATCACACGTAGGCAGAGAGGCAGGCAGAGAGAGGGGGAAGCAGGCTCCCTGCTGAGCAGAAAGTCTGTTGCGGGACTCAATTCCAGGACCCTGGGATCATGACCTGAGCCAAAAGCAGAGGCTTAACCCACTGAGCCACCCAGGCACCCCTATTGTCTTGTTTTTAACACGACCATAAGAGGAAGAGAAGCAGATCTGCAGCCCCAGGGAAAGGTACCAAGAGAAGAGCCTTATTGAGTGCAGTCTGCTGTTTTTAAAACTTACCATTTTCTAAACTCATCTCTTCAAAGTGGAATTTGGTCTTTTGCTTTTTAACGGAAAAATGGACATGTCATTTCATATAACTTTGTTCTTACACGATAGTGTAATTAATATTCCTAATTTGTAATAGAAGAAAAGGCAGTATTAAGTGATATGTTTTAAAATCTTTTGTCTTGCTCCAGATTGTACTGTTCATTGATGATCTGAACGTGCCGGAATCAGACACCTACGGAGCTCAGCCGCCCCTGGAATTAATCCGGCAGTTACTAGATATGGGAGGCCTGTACGACACGGAGAAGAACACTTGGAAGGTACAGCATATACAAAGATTGTGTCCCCATTAACAATGAATTAAATATTCAGAACAGTGTTGAGTGAATTGAGAAGTTCAGGAACTCTAGCCAGATGAACGTGCAGAACACATTGGAAACCCTACTTGAACCATGCCAGTGGCACCTTTGCCATTCTGCTCAGCTCCGTAGGATTCGCTGTTAGTGAAAATTATGAGTATGGCCCTATAGGTTTGATTTCTGAGTCAAATAAATGCTCCCTATTAATCACATCAATAGTTCATCAGATTTTTCAGGGCAGCAGCTGTGAATGTAGATGAGAAAAGCTAGCGAAAATGTTTCCCGGCACATCCTTACTGTCTGGGAGAGACCGCTCTGTGTCTTTATTTTCGAGATCACAGATCAGGGATGTTCAGTACCGTTGCAAAGTCCAGCAGATTCCCAAGGCGGGATTCTTTGTTTTCCTTTGTTTTCCTTCCATTGAACCGAATCAGAATGGCTGCAGTTTTTGCAAAAGCAAATGCGCTTGTCTCCTCACCCGGTTCCTTCCCTGGGCATCACGAGCCCTGCACTCCAGAACAGACTTTGTCTGTGGGGTTAAATGGTTGCACTACAAACAGCTTCATGACTCAGACAGACCTGGGCCAGCGATCCTGGCCAGCACCCTGGCTGGTGCGTGGTGTCAGCCGGGACACCCAGTGTCGGAACCACTCTCAGCACGCAGCCAGGAGAAGCATCCAGATGCAGCCTGGGCAGGAAGGTCCCGGGGAGGTGACCTGCACAACCTTGGCTTCCCTGGAGACTCACTCCATGCTCCTGAGCCCTCCCTCAGCACCGGAGTCCTCCGCCTGCCTCAGCCATGTTGCTCAGGGTCCAGTAATTCCTTTTCCAAAGACAAGCTATGGCTTGATGACATTTAGAAAGCCTTCTAGAAGGAACAGGCCTGGAAATCACTTTCGAGGATTTCAGTTACTTCCAAGAAGATCGATTCTATTACTGTCAGAGTTTTTTTTTTTTTTTTTTTAATTTCTTTTCTTTTCAGCATAACAGAGTTCATAGTTTTACACCACACCCAGTGCTCCATGCAATGCGTGCCCTCCATAATACCCACCACCTGGCTCCCCCAACCTCCCACCCCCCCCCACCCCTTCAAATCCCTCAGGTTGTTTTTCAGAGTCCATAGTCTCTCATGGTTCATCTCCTTTTTGTAGTAAGTCGTCTTTTTGTCTAAACATTGAAATCTACTGTTCACAGGGGGCTGGGAAATGGGTGATAATTCACTTTCTGTGGATGCATGTACCTGTCCTTTTCATACTTCCCGCAGAACATTCAAGATCTTTCTCTGGTGGCAGCCTGTGCCCCTGCAGCAGTCAGGAGGCATGCCAGCCCGCGTCTGCTCAAGCACTTTTCCATCCTGGTGCTGCCTCACCCTCCACAGCACGCCTTGCGGGCTATTTTCCAGGTAATGCATCCAGCTCGTTTTCTGCCGAACAAGAATTTTATTTTCACGGTATACGAGAAGACTCAAGAACTTAAAGCCATTGATACTGAAAGACAATTCCTTAAGGGGATGGGTTTTGTTCCCCCCTCCCCTTTCCGGCCTGTGGTTGTAACCTGTCTCAAAGTAACCAAAACATCAGTCAGTGTGCATTAGAAATACAAGCGGCGCACGTGTAATGCACGTGTAATGTGGATCCTGCGACTTCATTCTTGAAGGCCTTGATCCAGCATATCTTGGGCGGGGGGCAGGTACTCAGGAGCCTATATTATTAGCAAGCTCTCCTGGAGTTTTCTGTCTTGGTTTGTTCTCTTCATTTCTTTATAGAACACAAAATAAGAAAATCTGAAATATCTTATTAGAAAAACAGCTCAACTTGAAATCTGGTTTGATTAGAAAAATAAATTTGAGGGGCGTCTGGGTGGCTCAGTCAGTTAAGCGTCTGACTCTTGAGCTCAGCTCAGGTATTGATCTCAGGGCCGTGGGGTCAAGCCCCGTGCTGGAGCCTACTTTAAAAAAAAAAGAAAGAAGAAAAATGTTAAGCAAGATTACTGATTTTTTCAAAGCTCATCATGTGTTTTTCTTCTTTATAATATAAACTTTAAGGATTAATGTTTAAATCTATTTTTCAAAAAGCCCTTGGTAATTCTGCACATGATCAACAGCAACCCACCCCTTAAAAAGTCCTAATGTAGAACAATATATATATACATGCACCAAAATGATAAAATAGTTCTATCACTTTGTAGTCCATCTAGTAGCCTCTACAGGGGAGCAAGGGGGCAGGAGAATTGTCAGCACCCCTGGTATACTCTCACATGGGGCATAAATTGTCCCCAGAGAGCAGCAACACATGCCTCTAGATCATTCACCAAACTCAGACCAAGTGGGATTTTCCCCTGATTTGTGACACTTACAGTGTCTTTGTATTAGTCTGTTTGGTTTAAAGTGGATTCTGGTTACTAACATTTTAAATGTCATTCATCCTCCACGATAGTAACACATCTCCTTTTCAGTGGGGGATTAATTAGGAAGAAAGTATACTTAAACTTTCGGGCTGACTACAAAATTTCTTTTTAAAGGCTCATTTGGGAATGTATTTCTCCATCAATAACTTCACATCCAACGTTCAGAAATGTAAGGATCAGATAATATCGTGTTCTCTCGCCGTCTACTCTCAAGTATGTCAGAATATGCTGCCAACCCCAGCGAAATGCCACTACCTGTTTAATCTTCGAGATGTGTTTAAGGTGTGTTTTAAAATTCATTCCTTAGCGGGGCGCCTGGGTGGCTCAGTGGGTTAAAGCCTCTGCCTTCGGCTCAGGTCATGATCCCAGGGTCCTGGGATCGAGCCCCACATCGGGCTCTCTGCTCGGCGGGGAGCCTGCTTCCCTTCTCCTCTCTCTGCCTGCCTCTCTGCCTACTTGTGATCTCTCTCTGTCAAGTAAATAAATAAAATCTTTTAAAAAAATTAAAAAATTAAAAAAAATTCATTCCTTAGCTTAACTTTAAATTGTAAGTTAAGAAAATGTAATTTTACTGAATTGGCCTTCTCTCTCTCTCTCCCCATTTCTCCACTGTAAACATTCAGTTGTTCGAGAAGGGGGGGAAAGGAATCCAAGTTGATTAGTTTTGCTGTTCATTAGCAGTTTACCCTGTGAGCCCTTTAGAAAGAATCATTAAAACAATTCCTTATGGAGAACTCGGTGATGAAGCCACTCGGACTGTTAGAATATTGGCTGAGATTCTCAGTGGCAAGGGTATTATGTGGCTTTCGGTTTTGCCTTATTTCTGAGATATTATTTCTGCCTCAGAAAATGAAAGCCTGTATGCATTTTATAAATATGCTTGCAATTCCCATGAGCCTTGTTTTTTCAACAGGGAATGTCGCCAACCATGCTGCCTTAGTCATTAGCCTTGATCAAATAATTTTCAGAATTAAAACATAAAAACAATTTGGGGGGTTTTTTCAAAGATTTTATTTATTTGTCAGAGAGAGAGCACAAGCAGGGGGAACAGCAGAGGCAGAGGGAGAAACAGGCTTCCCACTGAGCAGGGAGCCCGATGTGGGACTCGATCCTAGGATCCTGGGATCATGACCTGAGCCAAAGGCAGACTCTTAGCCAGCCTGAGTCATGCAGGCGTCCCAAGAAAAACAATTTTTGAATACAGTCTTTCTTTCCTTACCGTGGGCCTGTGGTCCAAAATAGTGCATATCACGTTTGAAGTGCATTATAAGTTCTTTTCATCTACATTCAGAATCTTAGAACATCAGCATGAAGAAGCTCGTCCCCAGCCCCACCTGCAGCCCACCTCAGCACCATAGTCTGGACCTGTGGCTTCCCAGGCCAGCGAGACCTCGGAGGCCAGGCCCAGTGGTCCTCATCCCCTCTCCCTCCACGGGGGATGCTGTGTCAGTTTTCCCTGAGTATTAACCTGCTGATAACTTGATGAGATTAATCTCATCAAAAATTTAGTTTATCACTTGGAGAAATGGACAATTTGTACCTAGATAATCACTTCAATTTTTATGGAATCGTAAACCTGCAAAAATTGAGCCTCTACTTCACGTATTACCTGCTAATGTTAAAAACCTAACATTTCAACCCCTAACAGCTTCTCCTGGGGTTGCTGCAAGCGGAGAAGGTTGTCATCAACTCCAGAGACATGGCGGCTCTGTTCTTTGTTCACGAAGCCGCCCGCGTGTTTCACGATCGCCTGATTGAATACACTGAAAAACGGCTTTTCTATCAACTTCTCTCCAAGGAAATTGAGAATTATTTTCAGGTAAACCTCTATTTTAAAAATTATTTTAAATGGTATCTTGGGCAAAGGGGTTGTTTCCTGAAAACCCTCAGCTGTTCCTATAACATTAGTAACATTATTAACAATCCCATTTTCCACTTGATAATTAATGTCTAAATGAGCATAGATTTGACAGGATGAAAATGACAAGGTCTTGATGTCTTTGGCCTTCAGCAGCCCTGACCCCGCTCATGTTTCTCCAGGACTGATGGAAGTGCTCAGTCTCCGTAGCTCCAGCCCCTTGAACTTTGGTCTCCGTGGTGCCCTGGGCTCCAGGTCCGGAAGGAGAGTGGTTCAGGAGACTGAGCCCCACCACGTGGGTAGTGGGGAAGCAGAGGGGAGATCTCAGCACCTTTACAAGGTCATGTGCAAGCTCCTCTTGAGAGAACCGGGGGGTCCTTCAGAATTCCTTCTAGAGGTGACTCCTCCTTCTTCTTCTGTCTTCTTTGGTGGTGCTGCTTTTTCTTGCCCTGTTCATAGGAGGCCAGGAAATAGAATGAATTCACAATAGGAAAAAAAAGACTTTTGGGTATGAGCCTTACATCTAGAAATACAGACATGCATACAAACACATTTATGTAGATCTGCATTCGTGTGTATATATGTGTGTGTACTGTGTACATGTATATGTGTACATTTAAGTCTAGTCACAAATCCAGAAGGCTTTTAAAAAATATTTTCTAGACCCTCTCATCATTATTTCCTTTTAGTTCAAGCTCTCTGCTCTTCAGCCCAGATCCTCCTTGATGGAACTGTTCACGATAATGCACAGCCCCACCCTCCCATCTCCACTGAGCAGTCGGGGCAGTCCTCTCCCACCTGCATGCCACCACTCACTATGGAGTCCTGCAGACTTGGCCCAGTGTCCCTGGGGCTGCTCTTCTGTGACACTTCAGACTCCTTTCATCCCTACTTTTCCCGTTTGCCCTGCTAGAGACTAGGCTCCCCAGCCCACTCCTGTACTCTTCCCGCTTTCCTTCCCCTGGCAGCCTGAGAAACACTTGAATATAGAGGCTCCTTATGTGGACCCTGCCCATCTTCAAAGCCCAGTCCCTCCCCTGAGCAGGTGTGGAGCTGTGGCAGGGGATCCCCGTGTCTCCACACCCTTGTCTCTGAAGTTGGGGTAGCAGCTGTACCCACCTGGGAGGCTGTGCTGAGAATCAGCAGTGCTCATTTGAGGTTAAAGCAGTTACTGATATACAGTAAGCGCTCAATAAATGTAAGCTGTGGGGAAGAACTGGACCTTCTGTCTACATTTCAGATACAGACAGGTGGATTGGGAGAAAGAACCTGAACTCTAGAGTCAGACCTGGGTTTGTCTTCTAAGTCCAGCTCATGATGCTAGCGGTGCTTCAGGCTCAACACGCAAAACCACTTGCAAAACCATTCCCAGGCTTTGCCCACTACGCTCCTAGCACCTCCTGGTGCCCGGGCCCGATGTTGCCCACCTTGGTGACCAGTGGTACTCTCCCAGCCTGCATCCATGCCAGAAACCGCGGCAACTCAGCCCCACGTCCTAGCCAGAGGGCGGGGCATCTCCCCTGCCTCTGCTCCACACCTCTGGGACCCCTCTGGCCATCCTTCCAGATTCAGCTCATCCTTCCTCCTTCAGTGGGTGTTGCTGGCCAACACCACACACTTTCCAGCTTGAGGGTTCCTTCTTTGTGTTCTTGAAGGACCATGGACTTTCCTATCCTAGAACTCATTATAACGTAGTTACTTATCTCTCTCTCTAACCTTATGGATTCTGTGAGAACAAACTCACTGATTCCTGTCTCTTCCTAAATTGCCAGAATCCGGCATCCTTCCTTCCTCTCCACTGGTGCTCGATAAGGATAACTAGGAGGAAGGAAGAATGGAGGGAGGAGGGACGGAGAAACTGCTAAAATAATGAAAGAGAGCTCACTCCTGCCCCAGGTGAAGTTCACAAAAGCCCTCCTGTAAATAGCCCCTACAGTCCAGGTTTCAGGCTTTGCCAGGCCAACCAAGCAACAGATGTAGAGGTGGCTGGTCTTGACCTTGTGCATGCTTCGGGGACACGCGGCATATATAGCTTATATAGTCCCTTATAGCAGGAACAGCTACAAGACCCCAGATGGAAGACATACTGACCCAATCTTCCTTAAAGAGAGAAAGATATAAATTAGTGCTCTGAGGATTTGGGTTTATATGGTATCATTTAATCAGTTGGTTGGTTGGCTTATTTTCATTTTTAAAAAAATAAAATGTGATAATGCTAACAGTCTTTGCACTTGCAATGTGGCAGACACTGTTTCCAGAGCTTCCTATATCATTACTCATCTCAATCTATATAATGCCTCCGTGATGGAGGTCCTCTTGCTATCCTCACTTTACAGATGAAGAAACTGAGGCAGAGTAGGGTGAAGAACTTGCCCCAGGTTACACAGCTAGTTAAGTGGTGGAGTCCAGCCAACCCAGGACAGCAGACTCCAGATACCCTTTTACCCATCATGTTGTCCTGCCACCCAGCTGTGTCTCCTGGGTGCCTGCTAGGAATTTCCAGCGCCAGACACAGGTTGTCGGGGAAGGGTTGCTGAGACCCACGTGGAAGACCCACGTGGGTGCAGTGTGGGTGCAGCACATTTCTGATAGAACACCATTTGGTCTCCTTTGCAACCCTTGTATTGCACTGTATGCATTTCAAAACACCATTGTGAGAAAGGGTCCATTGGTTTCACTGCCAACACCCGTCCACAGTGCACAAAAGGTGAAGAGCTCCCAAGGCCTCCCTTGATCTGCTGTGTCAAGAGCTTCTCTGATGCAGATCTGTTACATTGGTTTTGATAGCGAGTAGAATTTGGCTATTGACACGTACTCCTAAATTATCATCTTACAATAGGTTCAGTGGACCAAAGAGAAACTGATGAATGACTCAACTGTATTTGTGGATTTCTTGGATATAAACAAGGCCCATAGGAAAAAGATCTACCGGAACACCAATGACTACCATAAACTCGCCAACGTACTGAATGAATTCCAAACGAAGTTGAGCTCCGCGTCTTTGGAGGTACGGACAGACATGCTCTGTGTAGACTCTGAGGAGTGCGCGCGTGTGTGTGTGTGTGTGTACACAGGTCATTTACATACACGCACACAGATGGCTATATTTATTTCACAGCAGATATTTCCAAGGCATGTGTGTGCGTATGAGAGAAAGCGGGGCACCTGGGTGGCTCAGTCAGTTAAGCATCCGACTCTTGATTTGGGCTCAGGTCATGGTCTCGGGGTCCTGGGATCGACCCCCACATTGGGCTCCGTGCTCAGCTGGGTGTCTACTTGGGATTCTCTCTCTCTCTGTGCATGTGGAAAGGGGCAGCAGGGAGCAGCACCTCTGGCACCACTGCCCGGGGCAGCAGGTGTCGGACGAGAGGCCCCGACGAAACTGTAGACTCTGGAGTCCCATCTCCTGGGACTCTTCCCTCAGCACGAGGCCCCCCAAGACAGAGCCACAGCAGAACCGCACCGATGCTGTTGTTCTCGTCCTTCTCTTCCCTCGAGCCTGTGACTCCCCTGGTCCTGCTCCCGGCAACACTGGCATAGGGACAGTCCTCATGACGCACCTTGATTTCTCATGGATGTAAACCAGCTTACTGAGTCTAAGTTGCTGGATTACCAAAATCATCCCTCTCACTCCCGGATCCTTGTACTTAAAACTGCAGTGAACCTTCGCTGTTTCTGTGCCTGTCAGCAATTGATCTGTCCCATTTCCTCTGCTAGATTTTTCATTCCATGGTGTTCTTCAAGGAAGCCATAGAGCACATCGCCAGAGCCGCGAGGGTCCTTCGGCAGCCGGGGAGTCACATGCTACTGGTAGGAGTTTAAATTGTTCCATAGTTTCAAAATAAGTTTCAAAATAACAACTGAGGGAATCTGATAAAATCTACCTTGCTTACAGATGTTTTATTTATGCAGACTTTCTCTTTGTGAAAGCTTGCACCCCCTGAGTCCCACACAGGGTGACTGTGTCCCTCTCTGGAGTTTGCGTGAGAAATGTTTCAGCGCATAAAAATGCTTGTTTTGGGAAATCATTTGATGTGAACAGAAGTGATTAGCAGGCAGCATCTCTAGCATATCCTCAAACCAATGTAGTCTCTGTGCAAGCAAATCTTGACTTTGAAGATGGTACATTTCCTAGAATATTGATTTAGAAACTTGAGTCTTTGCACAAAGTTCTACTGCTTATGAAAACAAGTGGGCGTTAAATTTTTGGAAGATCCTCAAATAACTTGAACAGAGAAAAGCTTTCAGAAGGCTAAATAAAATCCAACACATGCAGCCAATTATAGGAATCACAGTATTCATGAACATTGAAGCTGTTGCTTATGCCTATTATTTATGTATTTTATACTTCTGTTATTTATAACTAGTTACTTAATTCACATCATTTTTTCCCAAGTCATTTTGGGAAAGCATTCAGAACTACTAGAACTTTATTTAAACAGACATGTATTAAGACTAATTAAAAGGAATTAAAAACTAAAAAATAGAATTTAGGCAAAAATACAAAAGCAAATATTTCCTCCACCGAAACTATTTCTTTACTAACCTTGCCCACCTCACAGATGCCACCAACATAGATCTACCACTCTAGCCAGAAACCCAGGACCCCCTTGTTCTGGATGCTTTTCTGTCACGCCCCACACTACATCCCGCAATACAGCTTCCAAAATATATCTCAAGTCTGCGCTCGTTTGCATCTCGATTGCCACCACCCTGCCCAAACCACTCCCACTGCCCCCAGGACTCCTGCTCCCCCTGTCTAAAATATATCTTCTACCCTCCCCTCAGCCCCTGTCACTCTGTCCCTTTTTTCTGCTTTTTCTCCCTAGAACTTAGCATTATCCGATCTTATGTATTTAACTTTTCATTTATTTATTATCTGTCTCCACATTTAGAACATAAGCTCCATAAGATCTATGGTTTTCTCTATTTCAGTTAATAACGGATTATTTTTAACTCCCAAATGGCACATACTCTCAGTTTGCTTATTTTACCACAAAGTGACTTTCTTTTCTAATAACAAGTGAGTTTACAAAGAGTTCTCAATTCTGAAATCCTGAGAATGCATTCAGAGCAATTTTAAAAGACCTAATGCTCAATTAGATATTTACCTCTTTAGCAATGCTTTCTCATGACCCTTTCATCCTATCAGAGCCCCTGTTAAAAATACAAGGTAAAGCATGGCAAGTCCCTGTTTCCTCCCTGATCCTGGGACTATTTTGCCCAATTAAACATCATCAGAGGATCAACAGATCTTTGCCCTAGGATTCACTTGTGTAAAATGGTAAGATAACCAGAAGCTGACCTAGCCTGCAAGGCTTCAGCAGGGATTAGCATCTAGAGGGAACATAATGACTTGATGAAGAACGTTTAAAACGGATTTTAAAAAATAATCGTCATCTAGATCGGTCAATTCAAATGAGATTAGTTGAATAGGTAAAGAAGTAAAAAGCAAATTTTTTTTTTGTAAGTAAGTAAGTAAGTAAAAAGTAAGCATTACTTAGTTCAGCTAGATTGTATAACTGAACTACCAGAACAAGAAAACAAGCTTCTAGAGGCTCCCCTCCTGCCTTGACTCATGACCCGCCTTTTCCATTTCCAAAGCCGGCAACCTGCCATCTTTCTAACCCTTCATCAGCTGTCACACATCTCCCTTTGTCTCTCTCACCACAGCCAGGAAAGATTCCCTGCTGTTTAGGACTCGTGTGTTTAGAGTGAACTCAACCAGGTTATCCAAAATCGTCTCCCCATTTCAAGGTCCTTAATGTCATCACATTGGCAAAGTCTCTTTTGCCATACAAGAGCACAGGCTCTAGGGATCATGAGGTGACACATTTGGGGATGAAGGTGGCAAAGTTATTATAGTACCTACCACAGACAGTATAAATATATTTTTCTTTTAACTACTTTCCAAGATAGGTGCATAAAACAGTAATTACAAAACTATTTTTGGGCTAATAACATAAAGATTTGTATATATAATAATAACACAAAAGAGGAAGGAGCAAATGGAGCTATTCTGGAGCAAACTTTCTCTATTTTACTAAGTTATTTACTAAGTTTACTAAGTTTATTGAGTTAATATTAATCTGGAGTAGATCAAAAAATTAAAATATACAGTGTAATTCCTAGAGAAACCATCAAAAAAACCCTAAAAAATACATAACATAAAATAACAAAAGAGTTAAAATAGAACTCTAGAAAAAATACTGGGTTGACACCATGAGAAGGTTAGAGGAGAAGCAAAGGGGGAAAAGACACAAGACATTAAAAAAGAGCAATATGGTAGATGTAAATCAAATCATATCATTCATAACATTAAATATATATGTACTAAATGTTGCAATAAAAAAGCAGAGATTATAGGACAGGATTTTTTAATCTAATCATATGCTGTCAACAGGAATTGCATTTTAGATTCAAAAACACAAAGTAGTTGAAAATGGAAAGATGCTTGGGGTGCCTGGGTGGCTCAGTCTGTTAAGCACCTGCCTTCAGCTCAGGTCATGATCCCAGGGTTCTAGGATGGAGTCCTGCACTGGGTCCTCTACTCAATGGGGAGTCTCTTGCTCCCTCTCCCTCTGCTGCTCCCCCTGCTTTTGCTCTTTCCCTCTGACAAATAAATAAATAAAATATTTTAAAAAGAAAAAAATAGAGAAAGATAATTCATGCCAATAAACCCCATAAGAGAGTTGGAGTGGTTATACTAATAGCAAACAAAATAGACTTTTCAGGGGGAAAAAATAAGTGTTGGAGAAAAAAGAAGGATGTTATAATGATAAAAGCATCAATCATCAAAAAGATATAATAATTATAAACACACACACCTAACAGCTAAGCCTCAAAATATGTGAAGCCAAACAGACAGAATTGAAGAGAAAAAAAAAAAAAGCAGTTCAACAGTAATGATTGGAATCTTTGATATCCCCACTCTCAACCTTTAGAGCAACTAGATAAAAAACCATCAGGGATATAAATATGTCAATACTGTAAAACAATTTGACCTCATTGACATAGATACCAGACTCCTTCCCTCCAACTGCAAAATACACATTCTTCTCAAGCACACATGGAACATTCTCCGGCATAGACCACGTGCCAGGCTGTAGAACAAGACTCAATACATTTAAAAGGATTGAAGTTATTCAGAGTACATCCTCAGAGCACAACAGAATTAAAGTAGAAATCAATAACAGAAAGAAATTTGAAATATTCCCAAATATGTGGAATTTTTACAATATACTGTTAAATAACCAGTGAATGAAAGAAGAAATCTCAAAACCTATTGGGAAATATTTTGAGATAAATTAAAACACAGCATGTCCAAAGCAGTACTTAGAGGGAAATGTGTATAAGATATAAAGGCCTAAATTTAAAAAAAAGAAAAACCTCAAATAACCTAACCTCCCACATTAGGAAACTAAAGAAGGAAAGAAAATTAAACCCCAAAGCAAGCAGAAAGAAGGAATTGATAAAGATGAGAGAAGTGGAGAACAGAAAAAGAATAGAGAATATCAATGAAACCAAAGGTTTGTTCTCTGAAAAGATGAACAAAATCGACAAGCCAAGAAAAAAAGAGGAAAAAGAGTCCACTATTAAAATTATTAGAACCAGGAATTAGAGAGAGGACATAACTACCAACATTACAGAAACAAAGGATTGTAAGAGAAGAGTATGAACAGCTGTGTGCTGGCACATTGGATAGCCTCGATGAAATGGACACTTGCTTGGAAGACACACATGACTGACCCAAAGAAAGAGGAAATCTGAAAGGACCTAAACAAAGAGATTAAATTGGGAATTTGAAAACTTCCCATGAAGAAAAGCCCAGGGCTGAATGCTTCCCTGGAGAATTCTACCAAACATTTAAGGAAGAATGAAATCAATTCTTCGCAGACTTTTCCAGAAAATAGAGGAGGGAACAGCTCCCAACTCACCCATAAGGACAGTAACACCTGATACCGAAACCAGATAAGACACATCTTGGCAAGAGAAAACTACAGTCCAATATCTCTTATGGATATAGTTGTAAAATTTCTGCACAAAATATTAACGAACTGAATGCAATAGCATATAAGCATCAGGTGCCATGACCAAGTGAGATCTATCTTGGGAATGCATGTTGACTAAACATCCAAAACACGGTAATATAAAGCACCATATTAATAGAATACAAGGCAAAACCACATGATCATTTGTGCAGAAAATGTGTTTGATAAAAATCTAATACCATTAATAATTTTTTAAAACTCTTTAGCAAAAAGGAATAGAAGGGAACTTCACCAGCCTAATAAAAGGCATCTGTGGAAAACTTATGTGCTTAAAGATGAAAGACTAAATGTTTTTCCCCTAAGATTGGGAACAAAACAAAGATGTTTTTCTCTCTCAATTTCTGTTCAGCTCTACACTGGAGTTTGTAGCCAGTGCAATTAGATAAGAAAAAGAAGAAAAAAGGCATCCAGATACTTACCTTACAAGAAGTAAAACTGTCTTTTATTCACTTTCCACATAATCCTGTTTATAGAAAATCCTAAGGACAAACTACCCAATTAAAAATAGACACCTCACAAAAGCATATAAAAAGATTCTCAATATCATTTGTTGTTAGGGAAAACAATCTGATACCACTTCACACCTATTAAAATGACCAAATTTTTTTAAAAAGAGGGGAGACAGTAGGAATTGCTAGCAAAGATAGCAATAGGAACTCTTCATTTATTGCTGATGGGAATGCAGAATGATACAGGCACTTAGAAAGATAGCTTGGTGGTTTTTTACAAAGCTAAAGATAGCCTTACCTTATAGTCTAGCAATATGCTCCTGTGTATCTACCTAACATATTTGAAAACTTAGATCCTCAAAATAACCTTCCCATGCATAATTATAGTGACTTTATTAAAAAACTGGCCACAACCAATATGTCCTTCAGTAAGTGATAAACTGGGGTACAATGGAATATTTTTCAAAGATAAAAAGAAATGAGATATCAAGCCACAAAAAGACATGGACAAATCTTAATGGCATATTGCTAACTGAAAGAAGTCAGTCTGGAAATACTGCACACCATATGATTCCAATTATATGACATTCTGGGAAAGACAGAACTGTGGTGATGGTAAAAAGATTGGCAGTTGCCAAGGGTTTGGAGAGAGGAAGGAAGGTGAAACACAAGATATTCAAGTTGTGACACTATTCTGTACAATGCTGTAATGATGAGTACATGACACCATACATTTGTCAAAGCCCATGAACTTCACAGCACAAAGAGCAAACCTTAGTGTATGGAAGTTTCAGAAAACCATTTAAGAGGTTTGGGGAGTCCCAGGATGGAATGCAGAAAGTGACGAAACAAGCAAACTATGTTACAGTGTGTGCAGGAATCTCCCTGAAGAGGGTGGGAGGGAAAGGAACTGACCTAAGAAAGTTTGGAAATGAGCAGACTCTGTAAGACTAATGCCAAGAGAGACTGTAAGTCAGCACCGTACTGTAGCCAATTAAATCGTTTCCTGTGGGAGTGAGCTCACCGTTCTGATAGCGCTGTGCGCATGTATCCCAGCTGAGTAACTAAGTAGAGGATGGCAGGTGGTGGGAGCCAGTGTTCTCACGCTTGCTGTGGGAGTCTACAGAAGCAAGGGGAAGAGGCCAGAGTGATCCATGTGGTGATGGATGAGAGTTGAAGACAGCAGTTGAGCTCGTGTTTCGTTTCATGTATATGCTTATAGCAGGCATATTTATAGGAATGTGTGTATGCGAAGGTTAGCATATGAAATTGGATCATAACTCCACACTCCTTCACTGTGAGCTTTAGTGATTTTCTCCCGAAGGATGCAGTGTGAAAAGGGGAAAAACAGGAACTTCACCATGGAGAAGCCTGACATTCACTTCTTTATGTAGGTGACCAAGATCCACAATCGACAGTGATAAATCATGTTGATAAATGGCACTTTATCCCCGTGGTCTTCCCTCCCAGAAACACATAACCCCAGTCTAGTCAGAAGGAAAACATCAAGAAAATCTCAACCAAGAGCCATTCTACAAAATTCCTGACTAGCATGCTTCAAACCCATCAGTGTCACCAAAAGAAAACAAAAAAAAAGAGAGTCTGAAACTGTCACAGCTAAGAGGAGCCTCAGGAGATAGAACCAGTAAAAATAGTACGTCCTTGATGGGATCCTGGGACAGAAAGAGAATGTTAGGTTAAAAACTAAGGAATTCTGAATGAAGTATGGATTCCAGTTAATAATAATGTATCAATACTGTTTCATTTAATGGTAACAAGTATATTCTACTAGTTAGATGTCCGTAGGGGAAATGGAATGTGGGGTGTATGAAAATTCTCTTTTCTATCTTGGCAATTTTACTGTGAATCAGAAACTCTCCTAAAATCAAAAAGTTTATTTTTTTTAAGGGGACAAAATGTTTAACAAAAGAGGCACAAATGCAAGCAAGTCTATGAGAAGACTACCCGCCATCCTGAACCGTTAGGGAAAGGCGCTGGGTACGCCACGGAGATAGCGGCACGCACGGGTGCTGGCAGGGCTGTGGATAAGCTGGAACCCATGCACATGGCCAGCACGGATGTAAAATAGTACACCTGCTTTGAATAACAGTTTGACCATTTCTCATGACGTTGACCCCGATTTACCCTTTAACGGAGCAGTTCTGTTTCTCTGTATCTGTACAAGAGAAAGCAAACGTTCGCTGAACAACGTGCACATGCGTGTTCCCGTGAGCATCGTCGGAATAGCCACAAGGTGGACGTGCTCCCAAGCATCCATCAGTAGATCCCATGCAGGAGGATACTATTGAGCAATAAAAAGGGACAGACGGCAGATAGACACTCCCACATACAAGAACCACAAAGCTGTCATGCTAAGTGAGAAGGCAGATGCTGAAGACTTCGTGTGTACGATTCAGTGGCTAGGAAAGCTACAGAGATGGAAGGTGTGCTAATGGTCGCCTGGGCCTGGGGTCGAGGAATGACTACTAACAGGCCGGGGGGTCTAGCTATTCTAAGAAGAATTTACTGGTTGAAAACCTGTAAAACCTTACTAAAAATCATTGAATTATACACATAAAAAGAGGTGTAGTCTGTAAGTTACACCTCCATTATTACTGGAGAGCACCTAAGGGTTGGTTGCTCAGAATAAAGGGGAAAAGACCTATCTAAATTCTTCTAAATGAAAAGTCAAATATTGGCAGTAACGTAACGATTCATAAACTTGTCGATGCTATTTTTTCAGACTGTGTTCTTGTTCCAGTCAGGCTGTCTTATATATTTCAAGAGACTACGCAGAGAAAATGTATCTGCAAGCCTTACAGAACTTTGATTATTACTTTAGTTATATTTCACGTATTTCCCAAAAAGGTTCTCAGTATTTTTGTTGATTGGAAACTATCCATTGTAAGGTGTCTAGGACATACATAGGAATCGTGTGTTAGCTTGTTCTTCTCGCACAGATCGGAATAGACGGCTGTGGGAAGGAGACCTGCGCCACCCTGGCCTGTTACTTGACAGAATGCAAACTCTACCGAGTGCCCACCTCCCGCAGTCATGCCTACATCGAATTCAAAGAAGACTTTAAAAGGGGCTTCATTCAAGCAGGACTGGAAGGGAACCCCACTGCTTTGATAGTTACTAGTTTAAACCCAAAGCAGGTCAGTACTTTTTGTCTTCAGCATTTGCTAGCGTTTTGCCATGTAAGTAGTGTCCCCCACCCCCATTTAATATTTGAAAAGAAAGTGCGATCCTGCCAGCCTGCCCTGGCTTTCCCACTGTCCTGTCCTTACCCACTCACAGCCCACAGTGTTTATATACTTGTCCTCCTGCTGCAGAGAGATTTGCAAAAGCATCTTCTGTCTTTATACTTTTCATTTTAATTGGCAAGTGAGAAGTCATTTGTCCATGCAGCTGAACTACTAGTCCTATAGTCTGTGTTTTAGGAAAAAAACACGGTCGCCTGAATCCACCGTCTCCTCTTGGGCTCACAGCGTGCCACCACAGACCCGAGGCTCCTGTTCCTGTCCTCAGTCCTCTTCTCCAACGTCACTGTCAAATTTAGGACTCTCCTTGCAGGATACGCTTTTTGACATATAAGCAAAAAATGCTAATCACCCATGACTGTTTTAACCTGGTTGGTGGCACAAACTATGCCCTTCCCCAGCCTAAACATCACTGGCCATGCCATCCCCGACTGACTCACTCCTTCGGGGCAGCGTCTCACGGCAGCACTGTTACTCCGCACCAGTTATGAGTGTTGCTGCAGACCACACCTCGGTTTCTCTCCTCGTACTGGGCCTCTCTCCCCAGGCTTGTGGTTTCCTTGCATATCGAGTTTTGCGAGTGAGTCCACGAGCTGTGTTGTTATCTGCTGTTCTCCAGAGTGTCCAATTTTCTACTTTAATTATATGCCCCCCCACCCCCGCTCTGTTCATCAGCTTGGGGTTTCTTCCAGCTGCTTTTCTGGATTTCGGAAGATGTCACTTCTCCCATGCCGTTTTAATTTAAGAAATGTAAGGAGGCCTGCCGTTTTAATTTAAGAAATCATTTTTCAGAGACACGCTACCAGCTGGAGCTTGGCTGGACAAGCTCATCCACTCCCATGTCATCCAGGACTTCAAGGTCACTGGATCCCTTCTCCACACGTTCCAGCTTCCTCCTGGCCACATCGTTGCTTTCCACATGAATCCGAAAAAATGGTGTTAGGACTAGTTAGATTAGCATTTGTTAAGTGGGACACAGGGTACTGGGTAGTGATCCATAGTTCAACAGAGGACCAAGAGCAGGATGGAAATGGAGAAGTTTCTTATAGGTCCTGGGAGAAGGACATAGCATACCTTGAGGGGCCGCATGGGGTGGTCAGGGTGGAGGCAGGCAGGGAGACCAGGATCCAGGACCTGCGGGTGGCATGACTTGGGCTCCCAGTCAGGGCCAGTTGGGCGCACTCACACCTAAAGAGTGGGGTTTGGTTGGGCCCACGGGGGTCTCTCTAAGGGGCGCATAGGGCTGCGGGCCCTGGGGGGCGGGGATGGCTGCTGAGTGCAGGCTGTCGGGGAAGTCCTCCCGGCACTGGCACCCGCTCGCCACTCTTCCGGCGGCTCTCACAGGGGGCTGGTGTCAGGGTCGGGTCTCCGCAGGCTGCCTGAGAGAATGAAACAGATGCCGAGGCAGTAGCACCCAGGGTAGGTCAGAAGACCCCCTGACCAGGAGGGAATGACCAGGGTGTTTGAGAAGCCCCATCCCTTGTCCATCAGTCGTGGGCGAGCCAGGAGACCAGCTGGCCCCACGGCAGCTCTGTTGGCCCCTCCTGGAGGTTGACAAACAGCTCCCTTTCCTTCCCTGCCCAAGACACCAGAAACCCGTAAGGGTCTCAGGAGCATCCCGAGGAGGGGATGAGTCAAAGATTTTTTTTTTAATCATGGATTTACTCTCAAAATCAAAATGCTTATACGTTTTAATGAAAACTCCTTTTCTTTGTCCTGGGTTTCCAGTGGATTTAGGGTGGAAATGTAAATAATTTACTCACTCCTGATTGGATATCTGTTTCATCTAAGGAGTCGTTTTTGGAAGACTTGAACAGCATTCTCAATCTGAGGAAAACACTTTACCTGTTTGAAAATGAGGAGCTGGACTCCATCACGCTGAAGATGAGGTCTTCTGCTGAACAGTCCGGTTACATGGATAACAGGCAGTCCCTCCTCGAGCTCTTCCAGAAGGTACTCTTTTGGGGGTTGGCGTTATCAAGTTACCGTGTTAAATTATGAATAGACTATGTTTATAATCCTCTACCTGAATTTCAAGCTGGATAGCTGTTGTTTTTTTTCTAGTTCTTTAAATGAGTTTTTTTTAATTTCATTTCTTTTCAGCGTAACAGAATTCATAGTTTTACACCATACCTAGTGCTCCATGCAATGCGTGCCCTCCATAATACCCACCACCTGGCTCCCCCAGTTTTTTTTTAAGATTTTATTTATTTATTTGACAGACAGAGATCACAAGTGGGCAGAGAGGCAGGCAGAGAGAGGAGGGGAAGCAGGCTCCCCGCTGAGCAGAGAGCCCCATGTGGGGCTGGATCCCAGGACCCTGAGATCATGACCTGAGCCAAAGGCCGAGGTTTAACCCACTGAGCCATCCAGGTGCCCCTAGTTCTTTAAATGAGTTTTTCAAGTTAAAACTGGTGACTGGATCCCCGCACGCAGATACCCCACTCCCTTAGGGAAATCCAAGGTCAGTGAGGATCTGGGCGTGCCTGGCTATCAGTGGCTGAAGAGCATGACAACAGTGAGAGGCATTGACAAGAAAAATAAGACGACAGGCTTATTTCTTACACTGACTTCCCTCCCTGACCATAGTTGGTAACAAGTCTGGAAAGGCAAGAGACAAGAATACTTGCATCCCTTTAAATACCCCTGGAGTTGGCCGGGGGGTGATGGGAACAGACAGAAATAATGCAGACCGAGCAGATGGTATTCACAAGGACCTCAGCAGTGGGTCCATCTGGAGACAGAGGCCAGACCATCGAGCTAAGCTTTCTGTGTCTTTAAGGCCTAATGACCGGCCAGCCACTCGGCAGTGAGAGAGGTAGGAGATAAGATTGTGTCCAAAGGGGAAGCACCACAGGCCAACTGACTTGTCGAGCCAGTTCCTGTTGCTAACGGAGTCACCTGAAGATTGAGCTGACCTGCCCTCCGTCCTCAGTGGACACTTAGTGATCCGGCACTAGAAGGTGTAAAACTTCCTACAGATGGGTCCAGAGTTGAGGGAGAGCAATGATGTCACGTGAATGGATGCATAGATCGGGTTCTACTTTTCAATGCAATCCTCCTGATAACTTGTGGCCCTCTGGTGCCTTGTTACTAAATTGGTTTATATAGATTGCGATTGGCAAGGAAGAACAAAGAAGTTCTCGTCGGAGAACAGTGAACTCCAGGAATAAAAAATAAACCAAGAATCCCAGTTAGAAATCAATTTTAATTATTTGCATGTCTATTTTATACTACCTTTCCAAAAATGATTTGAAGTCTCTGACAGTATCAGAGTGAGGGCATACTTGAAGCCATTAACATTGAGTATCTTCGAGGAGGAGTTTGGGGATGGGTAAAGAAAAGAGAGGTAACTTCATTTTTAATTTAAACATTTCTCTGTTGTATGAATTCTGCATTGAACAGTTTGATTTGCTTTCATACATTTTTAAAAAACAAAAGGAGGAAAAAGAATCTTACACTTTCCTCTGCTTTCAGCTTTACCACACTTCTTTGGCAAAATAGGTTGCTTGATACTCAGACATCTTTCGCTTTTTACAAATTGAACTGTTTGAGTAGAAAGGAACATTGATTCCCTGAAGCTGCTTTCAGTAATGTGGTTTCATTGAGAGTGACATACGGACATGAGGACAGACCCTGCGCCCATGCCAGTCCTTCTGAGGAGCCAGGAACAGCAGCTGCACAGCCCAGCCTCATGAGGGGAAGGATGCGGGGAAATTTCATGGAGACCAGCACTTTGCGGAAGACCTGCAAAACTGTAGCGGCTCCAATACCGTGTAGCGCTCGCCCACAGTGTCCGTGTAGCACTCGCCCACAGTGTTCGTCTGTCTCTCTCCTGGCCTTCAGCTTTCACTCCGACCACTTCCCATGTTCAGTTTCTGGGCATCTTAGTGGCACACCAACCCAGAGCAAGGGCTGAGATAGACCCGCTCCCCTCTGGCGGAAGGTCCCCTACTGAGCAGGGCCGAGCACCACACACTCTCCCAGGTGACCTGGTCCATAGAGGGAATGTTCCGGGTCACGTGGAGCACCCCCTGGCCACTTTCCTCGTGAGAGCTCCACGGGGCTGGCGCGTCCCTGTGGAAGGTGCTCAGTGGGCACCTGAGTGGCCTCTACTAAAGAATGGAAACAAGTTCCAAATGCAATTTTTAATGTACTATTTTTTCCAAAGCAGGGGATTCCATTTCAACAGCTTGCATCTCTATTAATTTTCAGAGGATCCGTAAAAACCTTCATATTTTTATGACTATGAGTCCGGCAGGACCGACCTTCCGCCAGCATTGTAGAGCCTACCCCTCTATGATCACCACCTGCACTATCGACTGGTATGAGAAGTGGCCAAAAGAGGCTCTCCTCGTCGTAGCCAATTCTTTCTTAAGAGAAAAGGTGTATTTAAAGAACAGACAGGTAAATGCAACCTCTTAAAAATCAGATCTAAGGGAGGATTTCAGTTTGTTAACGCATCTGGCAGAATTATGTCTCTGAAGAGTAGTGACTCCTAGGAAGGCAAAAATAGGCAGCTCTGGGCAAAACTCTGAAATAGGTCAAGTGTTGGCCTTGACTCTTTATCAGTTCCTGGTCCCTTTTGCCCCCTGACCCGCCCTGTGTCAGAGATGCCCAGATTCCTCACTGCCCGGGTCTCTGCACTCCCCTGCTCCATGGTGAGCAGCGGGTTTCCCCAAAGGGAAACAGCCCCCAGTGGGGACACTACAGCCTTCAGGGTACTCCCTGTCAAGCTCTCTGACTGGCCTATAACCAACCACCCACGAGAGGAGCTGAGAATTCATGAGCCACACTAAGTACGAATCTTTCCTAGTGCTGCCCGAAATGCAGCAAGGCCCCTGGAAAAGGGTTCATGACCCTATTTGGCAACTGACCAAGGAAAGTGAAGGCCAAGGACAGAGTCAGGAAGAAAATGCAGCTGGGCTCAGGGGGACTGGGTGACTGGCCAGCCCTGGTGGGCTAGAGGTGGGCACCAGGGCTAGGTTGTGTCTCCGAATTTTCTCCAAAACTAAGTGAGGGACACTTTCTCCTCTAGTTTTCCCACCCACATATCAGTATATCCTTTGAGCCCTGACATTTTCACAGCTTTACTTTACTCAAGGAAGACTAGTGGAGTCTCTTGTAATTAATAACCTGCTTTAGGAAAGAAAGATGGGAGATTTAAAAAAGAAAACAAACCATGAACCCAGGCCATTGGTGATGGCCCCCTAAATCCTCGGATGGCTATAGCAGAAATGAGTGTAAGCCCCAGGAGGGTGAGTCTGGCATGTCCTTAACCACGGGCCCTATCATTGCTTCATCCCCCCACCACCATCCAACCCACTGAAGCATCTCTATCCTCGGTCCCATTCACCTAGGGCCTTTTTCTTCCTTCTCACACCTCAGAACGAGAAACTATTTCAAGTTATTTTCTCTTTCTTTATTTGTATTGGGTTGTTTTCTCTTGATTCCTAATATCTTGCAGAACTTAAAAGAAAAACTTGCCCCAACGTGTGTCCAAATCCACAGAAGTACAGAAGACTTGAACGCAAAATACTTCGAGAAAACCAAAAGGCATTACTATGTCACTCCCAGTAGCTACTTGCGGTTCATGGATACATTTGCTCACATTTTGAGGTCACGAGAGAAGGACATGCAAGCAAAGAGGTAAGACTTTGAGACCAAATTAATATATATATATGTGTATATATATATATATATATACGCACACACACATACATATAATTGGCGCTTTTAATTTTAGAATTTTAGAAAGAAACACAAATACAAAAGGAGCCCGAATCTGCTTTTCCCGGGGTGGGGGGAGGATAGGCAGCAGTGGCACAAGCCCTTCAGAGAGGTCCGGCATTGAGGGCTGGCTGTCGGTGGAGACGAGGCGCGCACACGTAGCCAGGGAAGAGGCTGTTGTTCAATCGCATCATGAAAGCACGAGCAGCTGTGGGAGCCACCAGCCAGTGCCTTTATCCCAGGGACAACACCGATATACGGGGAGCCTGATGTCACAGACAGCGGGACGCACTGAGGCTGCAGAGCCCATGTCCGGCCGCCCCCAGGGAAGGTGGGCGAGGAAGCACGACATGGCAGGTCTTGTACCTGATCAGAGCCCCAGCGACAAGGAGAAACTGTCCTCACAGCCTCCCGGAGGACAGGGACATGAGCAGACCGGGCCGTGTAACCCCGGCCCAGGAGCATCCGGCTGTCTCTGTTCCAGGAGGCCACAGGCTGTCCTGAAGACCCCTCCAGCAGTTGTGTCCAGGTCTGCGTGACCTGTGCCGGGGCATGAAAGCTGCTGGGACCCCCAGACGGAGCAGCTGCCCTACGGCAATGCCCCCACCCCCCCACCTGACCTGGGTCCCGCTCTGGGCACTGGGGCCTCCCTGTCCTGACAGTGAGTGATGTAAGTTCCTTCAGCTGCGGCACTGGGAGGACAGACTGCAGCCAGGCTCCCACTGTGGAGCCAGGCCAGTTAGGACTGCCGTTTCCCCGGGTGCATCCAGGGGTGTGCCGCGGGACACCCAGGACCATGGAAGTTTCTCTTCACTCTCATGTTGGACATGTTAGCTTGCATCTAGCAGACCAATAGGGGCCAGGGGCGCAGCAGCCTCAGCAGCGGCCTGATGCGAATGCAGGGTCAGGGGCTCATCTTCTGAAGCTGCTGTTGACAAGGCCAGGTGGGGCATGGGGATCCGGGGTCAGCTCTGTCTGGAGCCGTTGCTGGGGTCCAAGCGTGCAGCAAGGTGACCAGGAATCCTGTTCGTTTAGAAGGTGAACCTTGTCCTGTTGTTTTCAGTAAAGTCTCATCAGGCCTGGAGGCTGGGGCTTTTGGTGGTTTCTCCGAGTCCTTGGATTGAGCTTTTTATTGGTTGGTGGTTAAACTGAGGGTGACGACAGCAGTCTGGGAAATCGGCCGGATGCCCCCCCCCCCCACAGGAGTCAGGAGACTAGGGGACCCTCCTTCCACCTCTGACATCCAAGTTTCCAAGGTGTCCCCTTCCCACCACAGGGGCTGCTGCCTTCCATCCGCAGCCACGAGACGGCAATGGGTGCAACCAGTCCCTGTCCCAGTTGTTTCCTCCCTTCCGTCTTTGCCCGTGCCTCACTCATGCCAGCAGCCCAGACACATCTCTAGGTGGCTCGGTGGTTTCTCCCTTGTATTCCTTGTGCTAGCCCAGAACACCTTCCACCCCCCGATGTGTGGGTCAGACCAGGACCACCTTCAGACTGTCACCTTATATGCATGGTTGTTCTCATGGCTATCCATAACTGCTCACATCCATCAGGTGGTGAACAAAGCACCAGGTAAGGGGTCCCCGTCCCCAGCTCCTCCTCGCTTCTCACACATTCCAGCAGCCCCGTGTCCCAGCCATAGACCTGGGAGAAGAAAAAGCAGGGAGGGTTCATCCTGTGGTCTGGGTCCCTTGCAGCCCATCCACATCTCTCCCCCATTCCAGAACTCACAGTGAAACATTCTGGTTATAGGGGAGCTAAGTCTGGAAACTCCTGCCTCACGTGTGTGCTCCCCCGGGAGCTGAGCTTTAGTGGCCTCCCTGTCTTTTCAACGTGTCTCATTTTACTTTTAGTAGCACCTGCTTCTCGGGGCTGAGTTAGCTAACTGCTGAGCGCTGGCCGACACAGGCAGCTCGCGACAAGTCACAACCCTGTTTACGTAGCTGAGTCGTACAGACGTGTGTGTTAGGAGGATCACTCTGAGATGAACTGGAGAAAGAAAACTCACAGCAAAGATTTGAAAGCTATTGTATGAATCCAGATGGGACATTCTGAAGACCTGTCTGGAGGTTAGGTCAAAGGGGGAAATGCCCGACAGCATCGGCATCATTGACCATGTGCAGGGCACGGCTGACGACATCCTTTTAGGTTACGAAAGCCAAGAAGTAGAAACTGTACCTTCTGCAGGCTTTTTCCTCATCTTGCTAGAGTCAGGACTAAAATTCTGTTGACTTAACAGATTTTTAGTCTGCTGACTTTATATAGTTTGTAAGGAATAAAGTACATTTTATTTTTATAAATATTTATATTTACTTTACTTTATTCCTAAAAAACTATATATTTTCAATTTTTTAACCTAGTTAATAGGTAAAATGGAAAATTTTCAATTTATTGCTTCTTTAAAAAAAAAATCTTTTCACTTTGGAATAGAGTCACTGGAATTTGCACAATAGTACAGAGAGGTCCAGCCACAGCTTGTGCCATTGCCCCGTTGTTACATTTTCCATAACCGTGACGACGTCAAAGCCAGGACACGGCACCAGCACCGCGCGCGGCCCCGCACCCTTGTGCCCTGTGTGTGGATTTGGGGAGCTTCAGTGGCGATGGAGATAGACAACTGGTCCACTGCCACCACCGTGTCCCCTGGGCTGCCCACCCCGCCCCTCCCACCACACCCAGTGGCTCCAGCCACCATCTGGTCTCTGTGTCCCCTTACACAGGGGAACGAGATTGGCTTCACGCTGCATAACACCTTGGACTTCCACCCAGCTGTTGCATGTACGCTAGTTGGCTCCTTCCCGTGAGCGCTCCACAGTATGGACGTACCCCAGTTTGTATACCTGCTCGTCTATAGTTTGTCCACAGTTTGTGCACCTGCTGCTTTCAGGGTGGAGTAGCTCTGAACGGAGCTGCTGTGAACATGTCTAGGAGAGATGCCAGGAGCGTGGTCGTTGAGTCATATGGTAGGTATATGCTGGGTTGTACAGAAAATACCAGGCTCTCCACGGTGGCTGAGTGTGAGGAATCCAGCTTCCCTGCATCCTTGCAAACACATGGCACTGTGCTCTCTCCGTGTGCATCCCTCTGCACACTGGGGAGGCCGCGCGCGTCTCCATGTGCTGCTCTGCACCTCTGCGTCCTTTCAGTTCCACGTCTCTTCATAGCATCGGCACGTTCTCTAAATGAATTCTTCGGTTTTTCTCATTGCCGGGTTTTGTTTTGTTTTGTTTTGTTTTTAAAGATTTTTGTTTTTTCATTTGAGAGCGCGTACAAGCAGGGGGAGCAGCAGAAGCAGAAGGAGAAACAGGCTCCCCTCTGAGCAGGGAGTCCAATGCGGATTCAATCCCAGAACCCCGGGTCTGGCTCAACCACAAGGAAAAGTTTAGAAGGAGCTCAAACACCTGGAAACTAAAGACCACCTTGCTTAAGAATGCGTGGATCAACCAGGAGATCAAAGAAGAACTTAAACAATTCATGGAAACCAATGAGAATGAAGACACGGCGGTCCAAAACCTATGGGATACAGCGAAGGCAGTCCTAAGGGGGAAATACATAGCCATCCAAGCCTCCCTCAAAAAAATTGAAAAATCCAGAATACAACAGCTGTCTCTACACCTTAAAGAGCTGGAGAATCAACAACAAATTAAACCAACTCCACGCACAAGAAGGGAAATAATCAAGGTTAGAGCAGAGATGAATGAGGTAGAAACTAGAGATACAGTAGAACGTATCA